>JBBPRT010000488.1:0-11115 GCA_038093175.1 Boletus hoseneyae
AGACCCGCCGTCTTCCCGCCGGCGCCGAGGTACTTGAGGACAGAGTTGGTGCGAAAGACGTGTGTCGCGACGTAGAGCGCGTCTGGTCCGTGCACCGAGTAAAAGTCGGTGCGGTCAAAGAGACGGACGAGGCCGTCGTCTGCGGGTGACTTTTTGGGGAGTCTCGAGAAGAAGGCGACAAAGCCGGGATCGGATGCGTGCGCGAGGTCGTGCTCCGTCTCCTTTTCTTTTCCGTACATGACCGACATCGTCGACGCGGTGTGACCCGTGACTGTGACACTCTCTCACATGGTCGAGCTGGTCGATGCCCCGGTCAGCGTCGCCGCCGTCCGCGTGCACGGCGCCAACAGCACGTCGCGCGCCTTTCTTGACTGGCTCATCGCACCCCACCTCGTCACCGAACCACACTCGACCTTTCGCGACGTGCTCGACACAACCACCGCCATCTCGCGCGCATTCTCCGCTACCGGCCTCTTCCGCTCCCACTCGGTCCGAATACTCCCCGCCGAGAATGGCTCCAACGCTCACGTCGACCTCGTCTACAACCTCCACGAACGCGGCAGATTCTTCGTAAAGACCTCCACAGAACTCGGCGACGGCGAGGGCAACGCGGCAAGTACCCTCATCCTTTTCTCTTCGCTCGCTCACCCTTTTTAGTCGCTCGAGGGCCGTCTCACAAACCTGTTTGGCTATGCCGACGTCCTCTCTCTCAACGCCTCCCTGGGCACAAAGACGAAACGCGCCTTCGACGCGTCTCTGTCCTTCCCCGTCACCCCCGCCATGTCCTCTCACGCCTTCTTCAGCATCGTCGGCACCGAGCGAGAACTCGGCCCTCAGGGCGGTGGCGGAAGGGAGGAACGCATGGCCCTCAGAGCCGGTCTCAGAAAGTCAGCCCTCGGAATACCCATCCCGGGAAACGAGCTGGCCACCGAACTCGCCTGGAGGTGTATTGGTTCTCTCAGCAACGACGCTGGCATCAGGTATCCACCATGTCTCTTGCTCCGATCCATGTTCACCCGTCATCAGCATCCGTCAGTCCGCCGGACCCGCAGCCAAAGCATCTCTGTCACATACATATACCCACGACACCCTCGATGATTCCATCATGCCTACATCTGGTTCATGGCTCCGAGTTGCCAACGAGCTTTCCCTCACCGGAAAAGTCGATGGCTTTGTCCCATCCCTCCCTTCTCAAACTCTCCTCGGAGCGGGCAACAATGCATTTTGGAAGACGGAAACGCATGCAAAGAAAGGATGGTCATTAACAAAAGGCCTGGCAAGTCGCTTTTCTCCATCTTATGCCCCAACTGACCTGTCATATATACAGACGCTCTCTCTAACAGGGCGTGCCGGTCTTCTCCACCTTCTGGTAGGTGATCCGAGTACCATCCACTACTCGGACAAGTTTCAACTTGGTGGGCCTCTCAGCGTAAGAGCCTTTGGACCCGCTGGAATGGGTGGTCGTGAAGGGTGTAAGTTGTCCTGTACCCCTAACGCCGACAGCGCTACTATGTCTATCAATTTGCAGCGACATCCTTAGGCGGGGATCTCTTTTACTCTTTTGGACTGTCGATACTGGGTAACATTCCCAGACGTCCTGATTGGCCTACCAAGTTTCATGCATGGATAAATGCCGGGAGGCTACAGGGCATCGATAGATGTAAGCCTTCTTTCCCCTCTTTCTCTGTCCATGATGTTCAATCTATACTCGCGGACGGCATTGTTTGATTCGGAACGAACCCAGCATCCCTTTCCCAATCCATCCACACAGCCGTTACACAACCCTCTATAAGCGTTGGTTTAGGTCTTGTGTATCGTTTCGACCCTATCCGTGTCGAAGTCAACCTGGGAGTGCCCCTCGTCGCTGCCAAGGGGGAAGTATTGAGGCGGGGACCACAGGTGGGCATCGGGTTGGAGTTTTTGTAGCGGGCATCAATTCTCTGCAATGCTGCATGTTTCCACCCACTTTTCTGATTCGAGCAAGGTTGGACGGGTCTCCCAATGGGATGATTCCAACTCTGGCATATGTCATCAGCATCTATCAACATATCGGTGTGAGGCAACTGAATCATGTGCATTATTGCATTGGGACTTGTGCGGAGATGCCACGTTCTTGTCGACTTTACTCTCAAATATACGACCAGGCTAGTGGCAAGAGGATCGGATGTCTTCATCAGCTGAGTAGCCTCATGTTGAACCAAGCCCAGCGAGATACACCGAAAAGGACTCTAACATTTGGTACAAGGGTCTGTAAACCAATGCACCATGGGCAGATGGAAAAGTAGGTTGGACCTAGGAACTACAACCCGCATGGTCCTTGCACACACTTCACAAGTGCCCAGATCTGAAGGGGACGATGTCAGGATCCGAGAGGACATAGAATTGGGTACTGATCAGCTTCATAGAGTGCTCGACCCTGTGGGACTCAACGCCGATCCTTCCAGTATGGGTGTAATCATTTTATTCAAACAGCTTGTGCAAGACGACTGCCCGTTCCTTGGCTGCAATCACGCACTTTTCCAGTGATCCAGAAGCCTGGGAAGCTAAGATCTCTCCTTCACCACCATCGTTTTCGCCCATTGCCCCTCGTTCGACACTGATCACTCCTCCGTCTACGTCAACGATGATAGTGATTGCAGACGTGAGCAAGGGTTCTTCAAAGGATGTGGGATCCATGAGAAGTGTGGGCGTGCTAAGATGACAATCCATATCAGCTGTAAACTCGTATATCTGTAACGGCAAGCGACCTTGCACCGACGCAGCCAAAGCTGAGACCGACTACCCTGCGGTTCTTATTTAGGGATAGAGGGGCGCGAATGGTACGGCTACATGTGGTCGTCGACGCATCTGGGTCGAACGTCGCCTGGGGTAGTGTTGCTAGAGTAGCAGCGTGAGTTGCGTTTGCAAAGAGCGGAAATACGCACTGTTCTCCAACGCCGCCATGATTGCTACGAGTGCTGCATCGAACGCGTTGCCGTCGTAGTTGAGGCATGTCGCGTCGATATAGAGACACCAAACTGCACGGCCGGATGATATGCAGAGCGTGCTGGGCGGTAATATGTTCGACCTTGGTGTATATCATAGCATGAGGTGGCCACCTTTACGAAACAGACCGAGACGAACCTGACGAGTGCGTCGTTTAGTCTCTCGGAGAGTATCTGTGCCTCATCTGATGGCGGACCGGGTTTGAATTTTGGCGAGCACATTGCGGGGAGGTCGATGTTGGGGACTGGTCAAAAGTCCAATGGGCATCAGGCATTTGACGTCGTGCAAGGACATACCGATGAACCCGAGATCGGGCGTGTCCAACTCTGGCTCTGCGATTTCGGCCTTGACGCCACACACGATGGTGGTCTTGCCCATCCGTACGAGCGCGGAGCCGTCGGCTGTGGATATGGATCCTACGACGAGGGTCAGCGGAGACGCGGCCAAGGCGCGTCGTGCACGAAAAGACAGACACACCAACATTGACAAAGACGTCCCGCCATCCGCTTGGTTCGCGTCCGTCGGGCCTCACGCCCTCTGCCAGAAATCGCTCGAGATAGGCATGCGGATGGAGTCGTTGGAAGATTTGAGCACGCAGCGCGTCCGACTGGGGAACCGACATGCACGCGAAGTTGATGGACAGATGTGGTAATCAGACCTTGTTTATCACGAGCATGATGTCGGTTCATCAGAAAACGCGCGTCGACGAGGAGGAGGACCTCGATGACCTCGACGGTCAGTCTTGGGTTGTCTGTCGCGTCCATCGACACTCACTACGTCGGCAGATGTCCTCGACCAGTTCTCGCCGTCGGCTCAGCCGACCCCCACACCACCCCAGCCTACGACTGCAGGCGCGTCCGCATCGACGCAGCCGGCAGGGGAAGTGGACGACGTGTTGACGGAAGATTTTGCGGACAAGCTCGCGGAGGAGATGGCGTCGGTATTCAAGGGACTAGGGATCGAACCGGGTACGGGATCGGAGGAAGCGGATGGGACTGCAGATCGGGAACGGCTGGCAGCTGCTTGGGAAGCCATGCTCGTCGAGGGCATGAACACGATGTCAGACCCAGCTGGTGCGCGCCCATCTGCGGATGCCCCTGCAAAGGACGGTGATTTCCAGTCGCGCATCCGGTCGACGATGAATAAACTCAAGGAGAGCGAGACGGGTCTCAAGGCGTCGGATACGACGGGAAGTGGTGATGACTCCTTCCAGTCGCTGCTGTCTCAACTTGGAGGTTTGGGTGGCCTTTCTGGCGAGGGTGCGGGAAGCGAAGAACAGCTACAAGGGGTGTTGGAGGCGATGATGGGCCAACTCATGGGCAAGGATATATTGTATGAACCGTTGAAGGAATTGCACGCCAAGGCGAGTATCCATGACCTTGGTTCCACCCCAGTCTAACGAGAAGCAGTTCCCCGAGTATCTCAGCAAGAACAGCAGCACTATATCCCCTGAAGAAAAGAAGCGCTTCGATGCGCAAATATCGTGCATCAGGCGGTTGCTCGACGAATTCGAGACAAAGACGTATCACGACGAAGACGAAAAGTCGCGTGCAAAGATCGTCGAGCTCATGAACGAGGTATGTGCACTTTGTCTCATCGACGATGATCTTGTTCACGCCGGTATGCACACACAGCTGCAAACGTACGGATCCCCGCCAGACGAGGTCATGGGGCCCCTTCCGCCTGGCTTCAGTATGGGTCAGGATGGGCTTCCCAACTTGCCGGATGGTTGTAACATTCACTAGATAGAGTATCTAAAATGTCACGTGATGACTTGAACTACCACGAGGCTGTCTTGTTGCTTTTGATATCGACCGTATGCGTTCATCTCGTCCACGCGCATCCGCCACTCCCAGCAACGGCGGCGACAATGCCAAACGTCGCCCGCCATTTCGACCTCTCCAACCTCTCAGAGCGTCCAGTTCGCCCACCCTCCCCGGTCTCCCCACCCCTCCTCGTGAGGTCATTCTGACGCCCAAATCTATGAAACGCAAAGCGACTTCGCGACCCAAGCGCACTGCAACCAAAGTCAAGAGCGAACCCCCCGAAATCGACCTCTCTAAAGTCCGTCCACCCTCGCCCTCGGATGACCCACTGCTGCTCTCAGGAACGCGCTCCACAAGGAGCCCACCGTTGCGTGCGCGTTTCACCCCTGCGTTTTCCTCCTCACCATCGGGAGAGACATGCGTCGATCCCCCGATGTCATTTGCAGCGCGTCTTGCTGGGAGCCGGATCGGTGCCTTGGAGAGCTCCCCAGACATGGACACCTATACTCTCCCCACGTTCGACGCTCCACGCGTCGTCGAGCAGGCGAGCGATGCTTGGAGTGACTCGGACGACGATGGGTTTAACCTCACCGGAGAGTATACGGGCAGTTACAAGCTCCTCAAGGTCCCCATCAAGCTGGACCCGTCCGCGAAGACAAGAGAGGGTATGGAGTCGTGGGGACGCCCTGTCAGTCCGTTCCCGTACAGCGAGATCATGGAGCGGTCGTTGCCGTTGTCGGAATTTGTAGAGGAGAACAGTGGACACGACGATATCCTGGATTCAACGATTCCCTGCGAAGACATGGATATGTGGGAGGCCGCGACGGAGCCTCCGCTTTCGGATGTGGAACCCTCGCCACCGCCGTCGGTTTCAGAGGATGAATTTGCGGACATGGACAATGATTTTTCTCTGTTTGATGTGGATGCGGAATCCACTCAGGTTCGGCCGCTTGCCGAGCCTCGAGAAAGTGTTGCAGATTCGGATCAGTCGATTTTGGAGGAGCAGGAGGAAGAGGAAGAAATTGATCGTGAACTCTCGGTTGCAGTCGATGACGGACCCGACATCCTTCCCAGTCTTTCCACGGCTGAACTACCTATCAACCCTATGGAGGACGATTCTTCGGACGAAGAAGACGATGTAGAGGGGGAAGACATTATCAAGATTACCAGTGGAGACCCCAACGCAGCTGCTCGTGCAGCCGCAATTTTAAGAATGGTTGGTGAATACAATTATAATCGTGGAGCGTTTCTGTTTAGTTCTCTCCAGCACGACTATGACTGTATTCTTGCTGCTGAGAAGAAGAAGCGGAGTCGATCCACCAAGTCGACGCGGAAACGTCGCAAGACTATCGAGAACGCTGGAATTTCCAAGTCTTATGTGGACTTGAAGAGCCAACAGTGGCAAACACTCCAGGGGCGCGAAACATCACCAGGATCGCGTAGTCTTCCGCTCCTCGAGCTTTGGCGGGATGCCGAAGATACCGTTTTCCTCGAGCATCATTCAATGGGCCACTGCGATACCTCATTCACGTTGTCGCCCTTGAAGGCGATGAAGACTCCCGCAGAACCTCTACTTCCTCCTCCGACAGGAGAGTGGAATCGCGACTGCTGGAAATGTTTGGATAAATGCCTCGTTGCTGAGCGACTTGCCGTTGCAGCAGCACGCGATCTTGGTACAGACGTATTCGCGGACACGAGCGATATATCGAAAGATGCAGTGTTGGATCGTTTTATGGATCAGCTTGGTGGTGAATCCGTGTTGGTTGGGCTTGGATCCGAATGGTCTAGGTGAGTTTGTGGGACACGATGCTTGCTTTCACCTTACATCCTATCCCAGGGATAGCCTGATCCTGAGATTGGACGTGCTCATCAAGAAGCAGTCGCGACATACCGCCCGTGCACCGATTGTTGACCGTAAAGACTCCCGTGGTACGACCGGAGTGCGTTACCACGGACTCTTGCAAGAAGCCATGGAGCTCTCGGGGACATTGGGACGATGCCCGACATCTGCATCGACTTTGTCGGGCACGACCGTCGTCCCCGAGCCACGTGACGCATGGAAGACGACTCTGCCAGACGTGTCGTTGTATCCGGAGACCAGCTGGCAGAGGAGTTACTCGCGTGGTCCTGTCCAGACGCCATCCCGGACGCCTGATCCCAGGCCGCCGCATCCCAAGGAAGAGGTCAACCTCCGACATGCGTCGCTGCCGCAGAAATCAATGATTCCTGTTCCAGTCCGGGCGAAGCGGTTGGTCGATCTGCGGCACTGCTCGCCAGTTAAGCCTGATCGAGGGGGATGGCGCCCAGCAGCTCGGCGAAGCAGTGGGTGTAGTGTCAAGGACTTGGTCAGGCAGTTTGAGGGCTTGGATAAATGATGTTTTCTATATATTCATGATATCAAAAGAGTATGTTTTATGTGTTGCACGTTTTGTATAATTGATCGCGCAGGGCGCCGATGATCTATGGATTTCATTGTAGACTTGTGTGTTACTCGCGAGAAAAACGTGGTGAATTGGTTCCTTTGTTTTGCATAATACAAGTAACAGAAGGGATCCTGTCCGCCGGGAATGATGGTGTAGCTCGAAAGTCAACCAATACTTAAAGATATTTAAACGAACGTATACCACCTTCCCAAAAGCATGTATATATATACACATAAAGGTTAGAAGCATAGGATCATGTGAGATCTTTAGATCTTAAGATGGATGAGTTAGTGGGTGGCATCGTTCGATGCAGGTTCATCAGCCGCGCGGACGTGCTGGTGTGGGTGAGGGTGAGAGATCTTGTCGAAAATCGCGGCGATACCGTGCTTCTCCTTTGAACCTGCCCTGGCACCGGGGTCTCGAGAGGCAGAACGGGTGCGAATGTTGCCCGCGCCGCCGCGTCCCGTCGATTCGAATTCACCAAGATGATGCGTGAGGCGCTCAATATCGGGCTCGTGGACCCCAGTGATGTTGGCAGCGCCGCCTCTCCCGGTCGAGTGACTGTAATGTGTCAGTTCAGGGGAGGGGGGGATGAGAACGGGAGAGGGATACTGACATTCCTTCATGGTGAGCGTGTAGCCGGTGCTCCACTTCGTTCAGGGACTCTGGCACGAGCGGACCACTTCCGGGGTGGATATTTCCAGCGCCACCTCTTCCGGTGGAATGCATCGCGATTCCCGGACCTCGGGAGCGGGAACGAGAGCCGGAGATGTTACCGGAACCACCACGGCCAGAGGAGTGCTGTTTCAGGACGGAACTCGGGTTGAGAAGGGGGCGGGTGTGAAGAGCAGGGAAGAATGCTTACGACGGTGGTCGCCTCTGCGTGGTCTCGGACGAGCTTGGCTTGGTACTCGGCCTCTGCTACATCTTCGACGATGGCGTGAGTGTCCCTGCGAGCATCGCGCGACGGAGAGTGGATATTTCCTGCACCACCGCGTCCGACAGAAAGGACCTGAATCGTTGATCGTCAGTGGAATGACTAGTAGGGGTGCGAGGAAGGATACCGACTCTGTCGGGGTGAACCGCGGGCTCGCGTCCACGGGTGTACGAAATGTCGTCTGGCCCGTCGATGGAACGGGCGTCACGGGATTGGGAGGAACGCCTGATGTTGCCTATCCCGCCCCTTCCAGAGGATTGCTATGCCGAGGTTGAGCGTGGGTAACAGCAGGGAGAGGAGACTCACAAAGGCTTCGCGTCCCCTGGACACTGAGCGACGACCAGGGTCATTTGGGGAGTCTGTCATGAGGGTCAGTTGAGAATAGAATAGACGCTATCTCTTATCTAGGGCGTTCTCTTCGCAAGGGGCTTATCTCGTCCCAGCTTATCTCCCTTACCCCCACGCTTAAATACACGGCGGGAGAAAACTCACCTGGCTTGTCTACCAACGTCTCCGCCACTGAGGCACTATCGCCCTCATCCGTCGACAGCGCGCGCGTCAGCCGCGCCCCCATCGCAGTCATCATCTGAGGAAGGGATCTCCTCTGTCCCGTTCCGAGTCTTGTCTCTGATGAAGCGGGCATGACTTCCTTGTCCGCAAGGTCTGCGCTCATGTGGGTTTAAATAGCGGGCAGCTCGTCGAATGCGTACAAATGGGGTGAACGTGTGCAACTTGTGCGTGCTCTTTCAAATTCTGGCCCTTGCGTCAATTGCGTGTCATTCATTCTGCCACCTGTGCCTGACCTCACATTGTGCCAATAGCTCTCCGACGAGCCATGCTGTAGAACCGTCAAGATTCGCAATTGCTGGCACATCTCATGTGGGCACAACACCATCGGGAGAATACGGTGCCAATGCTCCATTCCAGTCAGATCAGTTTAATTTCCGCGAGGAAACGTCGTCTCAAGTGACGGTGGAACTAGCCCCTACGGTGGCCATGACCATAGTTCTACCGGTACCTCCATATACTTGGTGCGGGGTACGAACTCATTTTTCCTGTCGTTACTTTACATGACTCATCTCTCGTTTTACAGTCCCCGGGTCCCCCAAAAATTCATTTGCAAAGCATATGACCCATGGCGCCAGGTGGCTGAATCAAGACGTTTCCAGTATTTGCGTCATTCATCATGCTGCTTACGCTAGTTGCCCTGTCTTGGACACAAGATTCAGAGACGTTTTCGCGTCCCGCCACAACTTGGAGCAGAGATCCATTTCAAATGAAGGGCACTAATTGGTTTGGGCAGTCACCCATTTACGTGGAGCGGAGGAAAGCCTCGAGTTATACATGATATCAACGATCCCAGACTACTCATCCGAGACACGATTCACCAGTGATTTCCAAGTCCTCAGGCTCAGGTCCGGACCAGGATGGGGTCATCTACATCCATGGATGACAAGGAATGTGGCACAATAGCGATCGTGACTGACTGTAAACGTAGCCACTGGCCACAAGCTTCGACGTCCACGTCGCTCACTCTCTCAGATCACGAGAAAGCATGTATTTCTTGATTACTTTTCTGGATTCGGATTCCTAGAGTGACATCACGGTCAGATGAGACGAACCAACGCTAGATTTAAAGAATGGATGGTAGATCAGATAGGAGCGAAAGACGTGATGCTTGGTTGTCAACACGATAGTTTCAGTGTGAACTATGCTTGATTTTTGTGTTTCATCGTAGAAATGGACCACAGCCATGGGAAAGGAAGGAATGACCAGGTACTCACATTCTCCGTTTCGCTCCTGGGACGGTAGTGACATTGACAAATCTATGGACGTTGGATCGATTCCCAGTATTGCGAGGACAGATCCAGGGTACTTGCCTGCGGTTGTAGAGCTCACGTTTCTTCGCACGGCCTGTAGGCGCTTTTTCCTTTTCCTGCTTTTCAACCTTTGGTGTTTGCGACTTGACCTTGCCGGCACGCGCAAGAGATCCGTGAACTGGATGAAATGAGCGATGTGTTGGTGTACATTTGATGCGAGATGTGCTACACACCTTTCCCCATCCAGTCGAGGTTGGAGTGAACGTCTGGTGGCTGAGGTGCTATATAGTTCCGTGGCTCGGCAAATGCCGACTGTCGTGTCGGTACGTCGTATCAGAACAACTGTCTCGAAAGGCCGAGTTTGGCTGGACCGGTCGAGTGCAGGATGCAAAGGCTGAGCACTGGGCAGTCACTGGAGGCGTTCGTTCCTTCGAAAATGGTACTTACGGTAGTTGGACTGCGTGTGCATCAAGTGACTACATGGTGAGCAAGGAAGAAAGAGATGTGCTACGGACCAGTTTAAGTAAATACTTGTTATTGGATATTTTGATTTGATTGTGACCTTTGATATCGACAACTATGTCTGCTCAAAAAACGTCCTGGGCGGACGATGTAGACGAGCTTGCAGAGCTCGCCAGCGACTACATTGACGAGAATGGGATACGCATAACAACCGAATACGCCATCAACGACGAGGGCAAGAAAGTCAAAGTAAGTACCACTGGAATCTAGTCACGTTTCCGAGTATCCGATCGTCATACATACAGATCATTCGCAAGACCAAACGGACACTCCAGAAATCCGTCGTCGAACACACTGTCGCTGAGCGTAAAAAATGGGCGAAATTTGGCAAGGAAAGGGGAAACAAGGAAGGTCCCGATCGTGCTACTACGACTGTCGGTGAGAACGTCGTCCTCAAATTGACCGCTGGAAACAAGGTATGCCCTCGATTCCCTTTGTTCTTGGATCCTTTCCCCTGATCTTCCTGCACGATCCAGTCGGCAGAAAGCGAGCCAACTGCCGAACAAAATGTCAAGGCCGAGCTTGCGAAAGCGGGTGCTGGCAAGGTCGTCTGTCGACTGTGTAAAGGAGATCACTTTACGGCCAAGTGTCCTTACAAAGACTCTCTTGCGGGGCTCGAGACGGCGGAAATCACGACGGACGAATTTGCTCCCGCCGCCGAT
>JBBPRT010000489.1:0-11108 GCA_038093175.1 Boletus hoseneyae
GTTGAACTCTTGTAGGAGTTCGTGCCATCGCGCCTGGCGACTGGAAAGCATTTGAGGCTTCTTTCAGTACTCGAGATTTTTATGATCTGTCCAAATCTCGAAGTTAGCCTTCCCAATGAGATAATGGCGCCACTCCTCAAGAGCGCGTATAATAGCAAGCAACTCCTTGTCATAGACTGGGTAGTTGCATTCGGCAGAAGAAAAAGAATGTGAAAGAAAGGCGCAAGGTCGCCAAGACTTATCCTCCCCTAAGACCGATAATACCGCGCCAGTGGCGATATCGCTGGCGTCGGTTTCAACGCGCATGTCTTTTGAGGAGTTGGGGTATGCCAAGAGTGGCGCGGTGGTAAATTGTTTTTTGAGCGTGTCAAACGCTGTTTGCTGAGCCTCCCCCCAAGTGTAAGGTGTGTTTTTCTTGGTGAGGTCGTTTAGGGGGCGGGCGATCTGTCTGAAACCGTTAATAAATTGTCGATAATAATTGCACAGTCCCAGGAAGGATTGAAGATGTTTGAGTTTAGTGGGCGTTGGCCAGTCAAGGATGGCGTCCACCTTTTTCATTTGCATGCCGACACCGTCGGCGGAAACTGTCATGCCGAGAAAGTCAACTCTGTCAGCATTAAAAACACATTTTTCAGGTTTAGTGTAAAGGTCGTTCTCGCGCAAGCGGTGGAGAACTTCCTTGACGACTTCTGAATGTTCGTCGTCAGTTTTACCCTTTGTATAAATACACATATCGTCCAAATAGACGATGACGACGGCGTACATGTCGTTGAAGATGTCATTCATCATCTGTTGGAAGGTTGGCGGACTGTTAGTCATGCCAAAATACATTACTACGGGCTCGTAAGCCCCTAGCGGCGTTACAAACGCGGCTTTCCACTCGTTGCCTTCTTTGATGCGAACGTTGTTGTATCCCCACCTAAGGTCGAGGCAGGTAAACTTGTCTGCGCCTTTGAGGCGATTGACGAGAGCTGAAATGAGGGGAAGAGGGTAAGAGTTTTTTACTGTACCCTCATTTAAATAACGATAGTCCATAACGAGACGTTTTTCACCAGTCTTTTTTGGAATAAAGAATACTGGTGCCGTTTGGGGAGACTTGGAAGGGCGGATATAGCCCTTCTCTTGCTCGGAAGCTATAAAGTTGCGAACTTCTTCTAATTCAGTGTCAGATAGAGGAATTACCCGACCCTTTTTGGGTACGAAGTCAGGTTTAAGGTCGATAGCGTGGTCCCATGGTTTGCGGACCGGCATCCGTTGTGATTCTTTCTTGCTGAAAATGTCAAGAAACTCATGATATTGGGAAGGTACCTTTTCAGCGAGACCTTCCTCAATGGAATGTATGGAGGCATTCCAGATGCCGTGCATGAGATTTGCTGCATTGATCGTAACGCAGTTACGGGTGCAGCGACAGAAGTTTATTGTTTTTTCAACCCAGTCGATGAGGGGGTTGTGGCGTCTAAACCAGTCATAACCTAGATAAATATGGTGAGTACCTAAATTTGTTACCAAGGCATCAACTCCTTCAGAGTGACCCTGATAAGATAAAACAATAGATGCGTAATCTGTGATATTGCCATGAGATGATGTTGAGCCATCGGCATTAGAAATGGAATGAGGAAGGGATAATTTTTTTGTAGGGATACCTAATGACTGTACCCATTTTTTGTCGACAAAGGTCTGGCAGGCGCCAGAGTCGAGCAGTGCCTTTTCTATTGTTTTTCTCCATTTGTTGTTTTCCTTTTTAAAGTAGACGTGGGTTTCGATGTCGAATTCATTGCCATCGGGGATCGTTCTGAGGTTAAGGTTAGTGGGGGAGGATTTAAAAGAAAAAGATTTAATAAAATTATTTTTTCCGGAGAATTAAGCACACTATTTTTTACTTCGGGTGCCGCGCTCAAATGAGACGCTCCTTCCGAAGGCAAAGAGAAACTACTGGATAAAACAAAGTTCGATGAGTTGTCAACTACCAACCCACCATCCATCTCCCCTAAGATAGCAAAGCGATTATGTGAAGGAGAAGAAGAAGCGTATGAAAAAGAAGTAAGAAGGTCCGTTGCCGAGTGAGCACCTCCCTGGTTCACTTGGCCTTGCCTTTTCCCTTAAGTCCTTCGGCAGCTAGCTGCCGGGCTTGGGCTGTAAACATGTCAAAGTAGTATGCCTTTGCTTCATCTGTCTGCCACGGGGCTTCCTTGGTTTCTTGCAGTTGGCCGATAAATGACCAACCTTGTTACAATTGTAACATTTTCGTGTTTCAGTTGATGATTGGACAGCGCGAGTGTCCATTGGTGCCCCCCAACCGGGCTGCGTACCGACCTCAGTAAATCGGGGCTCATGCTGAGGGCGGGTAGGGAGATTTTGCCTTTCCAGGCGCATATAGTTGAATTTTTTGCCGATGGTGTCAGCCTCTGCTTGCCATGATGATAACGTGTCTTCGATTGCCGGAACACGCATGGACAGTTGGAAGTATATGTTGTAGTCCATGCATTCCTTATATAGACGAAGTGCGGTGGCGTCTGTTTCATCAATGTCCGCGTCTTTTTGCAACAACTCGAACTGCTGCGTATAAATCTCGATTGGGAGGCTACCTTGTCGTAAGGAACAGAGTTTGAGGTAGGCCTCCTGTTTGAGAACTTCGATCTGGAAGAAGTCCTCGATCTCTTTTTTCAATGTGGACCAGGCGGGCCACGCCAGATGTCCGTTGAGGAGTTCTTCCGCATTAGCCGCATACTTTTCCATTGTGATATGGGCGAAATTCTCGGCCTTGCCCGTCATGCGGAGTAAGATGGCGGCCGATTTTTGTCGGTTGTCCAATTCGTCGTGGCATTGGACCCAGGTGTCGATTTTTACCCACCAGGTACGGAAGGTGTTGCGGTTGCCGTCCCAAGTGCCAGGTTCGGCTATTAGCTTCGAAGGAAGCCGGGTAGAGTTGAAAGGGAGATCAGGGAGGGGCTTGCCATCCGCGTCAACATGAGGACGCGGAAGCGGTGTGGCTTGTCCTTGTTGAATTGAGAGGCACAACGTCTTGTTCATAAGTTGCATGGTGTTGATGACGTCACGCCATGTTGGACCGTCGGGTTCGGCAGTCATCCTTGGAGAAGAGGGAGGGATGGACGGGGATGAGATATCTAAGCTAGATACCGTTCGGGGCGGCGAAGTGTCGATTGGGGACGTAATCGTGAGAGGTGATTAACTTCCTCTGTGCGGATATTTCGGATGTTTCGTCCGAGGGTGCGTCGGTGACGAGGACGACGAGCGGGGCAAGGTGCCGGAGGAGGTGTAGGAGTACGGGGGTGATAGAGAGATTCGACCGGGGAAGGAGAACGGGGACGACGGAGTTCAGCTGGAAGCGGAGATCCCGGCGCAGCTACGACTGGACCAAGTAGTTCGTCAATGATGAGATGCTGTGGTTCAGGAGACGGTACGCGGGATGGGGCTGGGGTGTAGTCATCGTTGGGGTCGATGTTGTCGGGGTTTTCTAGACCGATAAAGTAATTGGCGGGTGGTGGAGTTTGTGCGGGTTGCGTTTGGTAGTGACGAAGGAGGAGTTCCTGGCGACGTTCGTATCGGCTCAGGTAGTGAGTACGCATAAAATGTAAGGGGATAGGAACGTAGCGAGGTAGTGGGCAGTCCTATTCAAGTGTAACGGGACCAAGACCAAAGCAAGTATAACCTAATTAATAGGTTGTAAGAGCGTATTGATGGAGACGACACACGGGACGTGAATATCAATGACGATAATGATGAGGACGTTGTATTGATGGATAGGTAAAGAAACGAGATAACGACATAGCATCCGTTTACGGGGATGAAGTGGCAAGAAGTGCAAGGGTAAGGAGAAGAGTGGTAATCAAGAGTCCAGGCCCCAAGTGGAGAGTAGACAAGTGAATAGGACTAAAGAAAAGACGACGAGAGGGGACGGTATATATATGATACTAAGGGAGTTTAGGGTAGGTCGTCTGAGTCCTAAATACTTGAGGGCCGGTGAGGGAAAGTCAATGATAAGGAGACATGAAGAAAACGCAAGGTAACCATGAGGCGTGACATCATAGATAAGACGAGAGTCTGGACTAGGTCTAGACTCGAGTCACGTGTTGTCCCACAGTCACGTGTGAGGTCACATGACGAAGAAGAGCGGAATGTCACGTGATCTGAAAAAGGGGTAAGTCAGGTGACTTGATCACGTGACTGCGAAAGTGAAAGTTGTTAAGTATAATTAGGTGAAGAAAATGAAAAGCGTAGCATATGGGTCCTGAACTATAACACACCTCCTGAACCCTTCTAGGCATGCTTTCAATCAGCCTTTGACACTCTGCAATGTTTATCTTCTCCTATTCCACTTGTACTTTTTCCCATAGTTCAGTTATCCCCTCTGCTGGCTCTAGATGCTCTGCTAGTCTTCTTTTAAGAAGAAACCATAGATGCTCTATGAGATTAAGGTCTGGTGACTGAGCTGGCCACACCATGACCTCAAACTTATGCTCAACAAACCACCTTTTGGCCCTTTTGCTGGTATGTTTGAGATTATTATTCTACTAAAAGACAATTTCATCTAGAGTTTTCCCATAATGCTTCAGGGTTTGTTAGAGTTCATTCTCAATAATCTGTAGATAAAGATCAGTATCCATCCTATAATGACCTCAAAAAACTATTCAAATGTTTGGTAGTTTTGTAGTGTACATGAAATAGCATTTGAAGGTGTGGGAATATTGCTTATAGGTGGCAGAGGCATGTGAGGTACTGACTCTTGGCTACCTGCTTACCTAGAAATCATGTGATTCAGCTCAGAGGCTGGCAAGATACATCCATTTTAACATTGGAACATTATTAGAATAGTTTTTGAGCTTTTGATATTAAATATGAGATTACAATAAAACAAGGGGATAGCAACTGTTATTTGCTGCTACAAACAAGGATACACATATAAATACTATATCTAAGTTTGAATTAATTCTCACACCTCTTTGCTTTCAACTATTATCATTATATAATCTCTTTCTACTACTCAAAAAAGCACCTTTTCCAACCCCATTTACATCCATCTGATCCCAGGCAATTGATTTTGGTCTCATTAGACCATATTACCTTCTTTCAGTCCTTTATAGTCTAATCCTTGTGGGCATAAGCAAAATCCAAACAACCCTTGTAATGTCTAGCAGAGAGAATAGGGTGTTTGGATTTGACCACAGCCTTTATACCAGATTTCTTCGAGTGAAGATGAACTGTACTAGCAGATAGAGGCTCATTGATGATGTTGGATAGAGCTTTTGTCACTTGGATAGCATTTTCAGCTCTGCCAAAAGTGATGAGATACTGGGCATGGTGAATATTGGTAGAAGAAAGCTTGAAAGGATGACCTTCAATAGCTTTGGGAAGAGTAGAATGCTTCTTGGAGTGAAGTTTGGATATAGCAGCAGGGCTGACACCAGTTTGCTTGGCAATGGCTTCACCAGAGTGGCCAGCATCAAGCAAGGAAAGAATGGTGTTTTGTAAAGTGAGAAAGAGAGACTTAACCATGATAGAAGTTGAGAATCAAGAAGTGTGTGAACTTTGCCACCTATGTATAAGCAACATTCCCACATCTTCAAGTGCTATTTTATGTACATTACAAAACTACCAAATGTTGGAACAGTTTTTGAGGTCACTGTACCATTAATCTTGCATGCTATGCCAACTGCTTCTCATGTCATACAATCCACATCATCAGAGAACCTCCTCCAAACTTGACTATTTCTTGTACTAATCTATCACTTAGCCTTTCCCCTGCCTTTTTCCATGCCCATTTCTTTCCATTTGACCCAATGTGATTGATTTTAGTCTCATCTATGTTATGCTTGCCCTAAATGTGAACAAGCAAAGATCTGAAGAATGAAGATGACTATCTTCCAGGAGTATGAGTTAGGGGTTTTCCTTAACTGGGGATGTTGGAGGTTTTCCAATTGAGACGATAGGCCATTACCTCAGAGGTAAGGCTTGGAGGTTGATGACAATAGCTGTCAAGATGAGGTAAGACAAGAGCATCCACTCAGAAGTAGGATAATGACTTAGAGGAGTTCAGGGAGGCGAGAGGAGAAAATGATATATTAGCTAGGAACTCAGATGGGAGTTTAGGTAGGATTAGCATGCAGAATACATGTATGTGTCTAAGGGTTTATATACCAAGGCCAAGAGGAAATGACTAATTGGATGGAAGTGAATGGAAATGAAGAGAACGATTAGTCAGCGGAGTTAAAGATAGAAATAAAAAGGAATGATGTGATGGCATCGGCAAATGAGTATGCAAGAATGAGTAAACAAAGATGGGGAATACTTGACGGGCCCTAATGGCCAAGTATGAGTTCAAGCAAGAGGTTAGCATAGAACAAGTACAGGTGTCAGTGAGGTCGATCCTTATCTGAAGAAAACAAGTACAAAAGAAGAAAAGAAACATAACAATCTAATCATATGACTTGTTTCTAATCCTCCACAGTCTAGTGCTGATGGCTCTTTGCAAAGTCCATTCTAGCCTTTTTATGAGCAGGGGTAAAATGAGGGTATTTTCCTTCACTACAGCCTTTATGTTTTTTCAAGTAATGACAAATAGTCTAGGAGGAGATTGAATGGTTCTTGACATCCTAAAGTGTCTTGGTGACCTAGACTGCATTTTTAGCCTTTCCAGTCCCAATAAGACAGATAGCATATCACATGTTAGTAGGTGTTATGAGGGTAGGATGACCACCAGAGGATTTAGCCAGGTTTGAACAAAGTTTAGAGTGAATTTTTCTACTAATAGTAGAGCGGTGGATGCCAGTAGAATCAGAGATTTGATGTGTAGATTGACTCAAATCCAAAAAAGAAATAATTTGGTTGGTTTGAGCAGTAAAGAGAGATTTTATGGTATGTAGTGGTAGTGGATCAAGAGTGGTATTTTG
Source organism: Boletus hoseneyae (assembly GCA_038093175.1). Lineage (NCBI taxonomy): Eukaryota > Fungi > Basidiomycota > Agaricomycetes > Boletales > Boletaceae > Boletus > Boletus hoseneyae. The sequence continues at coordinate 6,909 of JBBPRT010000489.1, forward strand.
GTGTACTGTGTTGTGCTGAACTTATAATACTGTAGGTCACATGACCTATTGCTTATATTGAAAATATATCAATTTTGAACTTTGCTAAAATAGCAACAAAACTGTTATAATAATATAATCAACTTACAATAGCCATATCTTTCTATTCCCTGACCCTAATCATATGACCCAAGGTGCAATAGAAAGCCAAGAATGACCCCTAAGTTCTGTGCCACTATAGCTAAGCATGGTATATGGCATATAATACAAATGTACCAAACATTGCTTGCCTTTTGTTGCTTAGTGTAAAGAGCACCCTGGTAACTATCAATACCTGACTGCATGAAAAGGATACTCCTCCACCAAAAACACTTGGGAACCTGAAACTAATCTCTGTCATGCTTTCTCTATCCTTTCCACTTATAAAAAGCTTTATTCTCTTCACTAAAAGGCAAATGTTTAGAACATTATGATCTCTTCATGAGGCCCCTCCCCAAATCTTCTCTTTTGTCACATGCACTCTGCTATTTCTCTTGACCTAACTATTACTTACATTCTCATCCTACTTCACCTCACTCATCCTTAAGTATAATTTCTATGATGACATAAACTACCTATCTCCCACTATAGTGAACACAAATGCTTCTGCTATCACTTTAACTGTCACTAGCATTACTCTTTCTAAAAACCCCATCATTCCATTGCACCTTCACTATTGCAATTCCACTCATGCCTATCCTTTTCTAGAACCTAACCCTCTAATCATTGTCACCACCACCTTCCACTCTTCCTTTTATTGCATTTTATCTAGAAAATGAGGTCAATGAAGAAGATTTAGTAGTTATTGCCACATTTCTTGAAGACCCTCATCTTCTTCTCATTATAATCCCTCTTATCAATTCTGAATCTACCATGGATGGTCTTATTAAAGCTGTTATCAGACTTACTTTATGAATGATCCTCTTATCTTATCTTATCAGATAGCATCACATGATCTTATCTATATCATGTGATTATGGACTAACATCTTATCTATATCTTACCCCTAGGTACATCATGTGACCAAGCATATGACATGATGACATTATGGTCTGGGCCTGCAGTCTAGGCATGATGTAGTTGTATGTCATACCTCGTGTCTACCTCATGGACTACCTTCTATACTGGCCCTCAACTAGAGTACATATCTGCCCTTAACCGATCCCTTACATATATATACCGTACCCTGTACTCTAGATATCCTCCAGTCTATTCACTTAGTTCTTACCTAATTTCCCATGTTCAAAGTGCCTGAGCACTATAGTGGAGGGCTGCCTTCCCTCTTGCCAGTTATGCTACTGTAAAAGGCACTCTCCACATGATGATCCTGCTATACTCCTCACTGCTTTATCTATGACCTTGATGGTTCTCTCATCGACATGTCATGTTGCAGCAGTGCTCCGTAACAAAAGCCTATCATACTAATGCTTGTCTTGCTCTCCAAATCCCTTTTATGCAATCCCTTTCTAATTATCTTGGATATGGAGACTTCATCCATGCTTTGAGAGAAATCTAACAAGAATAATAACAAGCCCTTCTACTTGCCCTCTAATAATCCAAAATTGACAACCTCATCATTGCCATCCATTATCACTATTAATAAGCTCTTTTTCACTCATTTCCTAGACTGAAGCCTCCCCAGTTTCACATGACAAGACACTCCAATTGTTCCTAGAGACCTATGCACCCCAATTATCTACATTTCAATTGCTCTTGCTATATCTGATTGTATTGAATATTGCAACAATGTGCAATGTCTCTTCATCTCCTGCCCACTATGCAATACCACTCCAGATTCTGGTCCCATAGGACTCCCCTCTTTTCCCATATCCTTTTCTCATATGTCAGCCTTCTCACCTCTTGTATCAATCCCATAACCATTCTTTAGCTTAGTCTTGGTCAATTGGTATGGAAAATGCCTTTGTTCTTCATATACTATTTAATACATTGAGGACCAGCTTAATCCTTCCCTTCCTTTGCAAATCCCTATTAAACACTTACTCTAATCTATTGACTTTTCTGATGCAGAACTAGTGGATAGAGATACCATAAATAATAATTCTCCCTTTCATGACTGACTTTTTTAATGTAAAAGTTCCATTTCCCTTTGCTTATTCTTATGCTTTTCTTTACCTGTTATTTCTCTTACCCTTTTTGCCATAATCTTCTCCATTTATCACTTTTCTATTAAAACTTTGAACCAGGAGGTTTAATTGTACTAAAGAGGTATTATTATAGTTTTCCTCCCCATTCTCTTTTCATTCATATTATTTTTTACCCCTATTATCCTCTCCATACAGATAATATTTTTTCCACAGCCATTGATAGCAAGTATTTCCTACCTTCTATGACATTTCTTGGTCTTCTATCCTTATATGTAGAATCCATATATACCTTGCCACCTACTTTATACTCCTCATTCTTGATCTGCACAATACAATATATTTTTCTTGTATTCTCAGTCCTTCTGAGTCCTTTGCCCTCATAGCTACTTGTCATTGAAAGCAAACCATATTGCATCCTAAATAAGTGCCACTAAAGATCAGTGATAATAAAACAAAATGCAATGTACTTACTATGATGATTATTGTGTTGATGCAGGCCAGATTAAGGCCAACTTGGCCAACATTTGATAATATGAGGACTTGAGGACCATTTGCTCTTGTGGATATCTGAAATGCATTAAAAGCTTTTTAACCCACTTCTTCACTAATGTACTACTATTTAGTTCTGCTGCCTTGGTATCATAGAGATTTAATATCTGGAAGTATAAATTATTGAAATGTGAGTTACTGGTGCATAAAAGTAAATCAATACTTACATTCAATATTGCCTAATTTAAGAAAGGGAATGCAGAATAGATGATGATTTGATTACATTTTGCATATTGATGAGGGTTGCTTGTATGTATAGGGTTCAGCTGGAGCATATAGCCATTGTCCTTCATTGTTAGTGGTTGTATGCCATCTACTATAAGATGATGTTTGATAATGTGTGTAGGAATGGTTAACTTCACTGTTTTCTTAGGGCTATGCTGCCACTATTTGAGGGATCCTGATTCCTTCCAATAATCAATGAACCTGAGGTCGAGACATGGGTAGAGCATTAAGTGCCAGAATTCAATATAGAAATGCTAGGTATGCCAAATGTCAGCCAGAATATGATATCTTAGGTTGTATTATATCCTCCATGGATGATAATAATACTCTAAGTCATATAATTAACACAATATGACTTTACTTTTTTTCAAGCACAATGCTTGCTATCCAGGATGGGGACATGGCACAAAGGGATAAATTTACTTACTTTGCATATATATGGTACAGTTGCCATTGGGTTGTCCTTAATAATATTCTTTGCAGAACTATGGAGGTAGTTCATTATATTTTGAGCTTGAAATAGTAATTAAGATAGAATTGCATGCTAAACAATTTATAGCCCTAATAGTCAAGGAAGTTGATTGTTTGTTGGATGATGTGTAATATAAAGTGTTTGTATTTAATGACCATCTATATGTGCATAATAGTAGGAAATTCAAGATTTGGAATGCTGGAATTGACCTTACCAGTGAGCATGCCATGCAATATGGATCCTTCAGTCCCAGTATCTCAGAAGGATCTCATGTTATGTTGGTTGGCAGCATTAACTTCACAAGTGAGCTTTACTAGCTCTTTATGGTTATGAAATCTCTATATGCCTAATAGTTGCTCAAATCTATAAATTTTGTATGTAGAATTTGAAATGAGTCAGTTTGACTAATGAGGGAACTTGCAACATTTAACTGAGGTTTTATGGTCACCAAGATGAATCAATGCCCTTGATCTTAATTATAGCTTGCAATATGCAATAAAGGTTATATATACTTGCATCCAGTATACAGTATGCCTTATCTGGTAATTCCCTAACTTCTTAGCTCTTTCCACTTTATTTTTCACCCTAGCATAAAAGCACTAAGTAATATCAGCTTCTATAGCCTAGATCAAATACATGTTTAATGAATTTATATCTTTGAATAAAACTTTTTGTTACACTTTTACTACACTTTGTTACACTTCTGTATACATTTTTGATACACTTTGGTACACTTTTACTACACTTTTTGCTACACTTTCATTACAGTTTTTAACTATAGTTTTTAACTTTTTTGGAATACTTTTACTACACTTTTTTACTACACTTTAC
>JBBPRT010000490.1:0-11098 GCA_038093175.1 Boletus hoseneyae
CCCAAGATAGAATCAGGAATTATGACCCCCCACCCACCCACCCAGATCAAGTCGGCATAGCATTTCATAAATATATACAGTTAGATTAGTCTGTCAAAGATTGGCTTGGGAATCATATCAAAAGACAACAATTCATGTCAAATACAACCCAAAATAGATCCAAATAGAACACAAATTCAACCAGATTTTGACCATAATCCACAACAATCTGATCAAGATTCAACCATAATACATTTGACCATCTGACCAAGCATCTATCTATACAATCAACTATCCGACCACCCAGATCTGACCATTTAATGAAAGATCTGACCAATAGATCACTATCTAATCAACCATTCAACCAACTGATTACTATCCAATCAAGCATCTAATCAACCAATCATCACCCAATCAAACATCTGACCATTCAACTGCCATCTGACCACTATCTAATCAAAAAATCAACCAAGATCAATACACATCCAGACTAGATTTTGACCATAAATCACATGATAGAATCAGGTATCGACACCCCCACCCCCTCCCAAAACAAGTTTGATCAGCATTCCATATATAGACAATGTTAAGTTGATCAGTTAAGCATTGGCTAGCATGTGTGTGATTGCAGGTGCTGCATATCATACATGGCGCATCTGTGCATGTGCACAATTTATAAAGAATTGCACAGATATATCAGTTGTGCGATTACAAAGCACTTTAATATTGTCCACCTCTGTTGGGATAAATATTTCATGCAGATTGATGGGTGGAGGTGGTACATACGTACAGGTGCCATGTTAGGAGTCTATGCCATTTACCACAGTGAGTAAACTATCTGTCCAGGTGGTAGAGAGGACAGCATAAGGCCAAGGGTGGAGGCAAACTGGATTCCAGTTAACTGCTTCTGGAAGCAGTGTAGGAATGCAAAGCGGTGTGGGGTTGTGATACTCTGAATTGGAGCTGTCAAATGAGATCATTGAGAATAATCAGGTGGTGGAGCTAGAACGGTATGAGAATCGGTGATACAGTAGATAAGCAGTGGAATGAAACCAATATGATGATAAGTTCGAACTGTACAGTATGGGCGTGGACAGCAACTCTTCCTTAGGTTCCTCCTTTATAAAAAGGGGCAAGACAATAGGGGATTCCTCCTTCTTGATTATAGACACTGAGAGCCTCAAAGTGTGAGCGAAGGGGACTAGATGGTGACTAGACTAGATCTTACTGTCAAGCTGGTTGTAAGAGATGGTGACAAGAGGATGCTGAGGAATGTTGAAGATGGTAACTAAAGACGTTTGGCAGTGGTAAGAAGAATAGTCTTGTTCTAGTGAAATGGCCCATCTCTTACTGATGGAGCAAGCGCTTGCTAGACAAGTATAAGCCTTAGACTTGGTCTGGGGTTTGAGGGTGGTTGGGAAATTTTGGCTAACTGCGACGATGGCAGGCCACAAGTGTTACACTAGTCTTTTGTTACGCTTGGCCAATGTATAGACAAGCAAAGACCTGAAGAGTGAAGATGACGGTCTTCCAAGGAGTTGCACCAAGGGGTTTCCTTTAAGTGAAGGTGTTGGAGGTTTTCCAACTAAGACGATGGACCACTACCACGAAGGTAAGGCTTGGAGATCAACGGCAATAGTTGTTGAGACAAAGATAGAGCAAGAGCGCCCACTCAGAAGTAGGGCAATGACTTAGAGAAGTTCTCGGGAACGGGGGAGAAGAAGCAATGTATTGAAGCCAGGAACTCAGGTGGGAGTTTAGATAAGACTAGTATGAGGAATACATGCGGGTATCAATGGGTTTATATACTAAGGCCAAGAGGGAATGACTAATCGGATGGAATGGAATGGAAATGGAGAGAACAATTAGTTAGCAGAGTTAACAATGGAAACCAAGTAAGCAATGTGATGGCATCGGTTAAAAGAGTAAGCAAGAATGAGTAAGCAATGCGATGGCATCAGTAGAAGAGTAAGCAACAATGAATAAGCAAGGCCCAAACAGCCAAGTATGAGTCCAAGAGCAAAGCTAGTGGAGGGCTGGTACATGTGTCAGTGAGGTCAGTCCTCATCTGAAGAAAGAAGTACAAGAGAAGAAAAGAAACGTAACAGGATCATATTTTTTCGCAGGCTTTACATTAAGAACACATACTGTGAAACAGACCTGCTCATTGTCATTATCGCATGCTGTTAGTTGCTGGGAAAGCAGAAGAGTCCCCTGTACATCAAGAATGTCAAGGCAGAAGCACACTTGTTCTTTAGCCGCACAATGTTGGTGTGCATTTTATGCAGTTAGAATATTGTGTCGCTGAGCAATCTTTTGAAGTTAAGTTGTTTTCATTAGATAATTCAAAGCTGACAGAGATGGTGTTTAATCTCGTCGCTGATCTGGAGTGCAACATGATCATCTTTCACTCCTACCAGACCCTGATAGCACTATATAAGAAGGAAGGCATGAACGAGTCGACAATGAATCATGGTGGTCAGAAAAGTTGGCATGGAGATCAATGACCAGTCTCAATATTGGGGCACAGGCAAGGAACTGCTGAGGTTGAGTGATGAGGTGCTCCAGATCGCACACATGGTATGCTATTCCCTTCTGTAATTCCTCTTTTTGCTCTCTTTATTCTGGGTATCACGATATAGTACTTGCTTAAGACAATCGACAGGTCGATCATCAATCATGATGATACCTGCTGATCCCACCTATGCCTCTTATACCTGCACCACCTGCTTGTTACCGCCGCCCTCTATTTCACTCTCGTCCTGCACGTGCCGATGAAGGACACTCTCCAACTAAAGTCAATCCTGAACCTTGTCAACAATGTGCATGCCAACCCACTCCGAAGTTCCTCCTAAAAAGTGTCCAACTCCGCTGTGGAAACCAAGAAACCACAGTATACCATTGGATTCTTGTGCCCACACCCCTTGTCTGTATGGTTGCGCAAGGGATGATCTCAGTCTATTCTACATGGGAACGCTATTGAGGGGGTGGGGATGGGAACAACGCCACCATACACAGTGCGTTGCAGGTCCTACGGACACATGCAGGGTTGCTGTATTTGGCGACAAGGGGGTGTTTGAAATGGACACTTTTGAGGAGCAGGAGTGGCACAATGATACTTCAGGTAAGCAGGCAGCATATTCTGTATGATTTTTGGCTTCCCTATCTCATCGCATGGCTGCTGGCTCAGCTGACATCCAGGTCACTAAATGATTTGGCACAAAGGTATTTACCATTGTCACTGTTGAAAATAAGAAAGAGGTGGAAAAACTCCTGGGTTGTCTCAGTGTGCCAACTCCCCATATAGTCCTCGTTAGTAAATACTGTGCCCCACAATTGTAAGCACCCTCGAGTTCATCGTTGCTGAATGCCAACTAACTTGTGTGGACAGGTACTCGGACCACATCGTCCATATTCTTCCCACCTTATCACGCATTCCGATGTCCTCAAACATCTTGTGCTCACCCATGAAGGGCATAGTCAATGCTGCTCCACATATGAAGATGGGTATGACAACAACAAAAGTTTGCAACTCTTTCATTTGCAAGATCACTCATTATGTTTTGGTGCTCACCATCAACAAGCTCGCAAACAGAACTCAAATTTGTATTATGATCCCAAGTATGTGATATGATCAGCTCAAATGTGATCAATCACCTGAGTATGAAATCTGAGAGCATGATACTATACTTACAGTGACTACCCATATTTGAGTTATGGTAGTGACGGGGCCAGTGTTTTGCCAATGTTTACCATATTTAGTATGAGTAACTTGAAGCCCAGCACATCACGAGCAAGGTCAAAATTGAACCACAACAACCAAGATGTGACCAAGATACCTTGCTTTTACCACTAATATTCTCATTTGCTATTCCACCTATTATGCCGCCTAGGAAAAAAAAAAGATCAAGTCCCTGATGATGTTAGTGGGCTGTGCTCTTCTACTGTTACCTTGCCGGTGGTCTAACACATGGTTGAATTAATAGCAATCCCGTCCCACAGAACCATGCAGCCTCCATCCGACTTAACAGCAGGGAGGTTGAAATTGTGGAGAAGCTGAATCCCATTTCTATCTATAATGCATGCTTAACCAGGCATATAGGACCAAGGCAAGCCTGGTTCTGTTTTTGATAATAGTGCAATTGTGTTGAATTCCATTTATGCCATTGGTTTGTTCTCTTGAGTTCACCTAGCTTATAACAAGGAGGCTCCTTGTGCTTTTGTTTTTCAGGCTAAACTCACGTATTCCCAGGGCTCAATCACCAGTGATGAGTCCTACGATATCATTCCTTCAGTGTACAGCTATCAAGACCACTTCAGCAATTACCTTAAAGTTGTACACAAGGCCAAGAATGAGACCAGCTGGGGCAGTAGGGGATACCTGACACACCTCGAGGTTCTCCATGGCATTGTCCCAGGTGTTTTCGGCAAAGGCTATGTCATCCACCCAGATATCCTAGACAGCATCACACAGTGTGGTCTTATGATGTTTATTAACATGGACATCAAGCAATTCAACTTCAGTGCTGTCCTTGTTCCACTCAAGATCAACTCCATATGTTGTAGAGATTTCTGCGATGTGCCAGATCTCAACTCTGAAATCAAGAATGATATCTGGACGTACTTTACAAGTATTTTCTGGGCGCCTTTCTGTCCCTTTAGGTCAAATTATATCATTGCCAAGTTGGAGGGTAATGTAGTCTTTACAATTGAGGGCCTGTCCTCATCACGGACAACAGCTGCATGAAGTGTCTGACCACCAAGGCTTCCCTTTGTCTCTCAGGTTGTTGCCATCCTCAGCATCTCTTTTTTCAGCTTTCAAGTCCCTTGTACACGATGCAGCAGCAGCTGGAGGGAAAGTGGTATGAGTGGCCAATATGATAAAGACATCGGACATTGCTATTGACCTCGACGCAATGGTCAAGGCTCTTATCAGTGAACCCAGTGTCCTTGTCAAGTATGATTGTGTCTCTGGTATATCTTCGAATGCAGATGCAAAGATAGGGCTCTCCACTACCCTGCACGAAGTCATTGGTTCTCGAGTTTTGAAACCTTGGTGGAGATGTTGCAAATACTGTTCTTTCCAGGTAAGCTGGTTCTGGTCTATCTAGTGGTGGTATACCATGTTGATCTTGCTGCCATTCAGCTGGACCTTGTGTCAATCACAAATGTTGTCGAAAGGAATGGTGTTGTACTTCTCTCCATGATTAATGAGTTGATGTATGGGTCACTTGGTTGAGTGGCTGCTCATTACTCATCACAGATTCTGGTGTTGAAATTGAGGATGCCAGCATCGAACCGCTGACCTTGTTGGCATTGACAAGGGGATTCTCTACAATTGCTGGAGTTGCAAGCCTTTGAACATGGCCTGGAAGAAGATTTCATCAAGGTTGTGAAGAATAGTACTTCAGAAGCTGAGCTGTGGATAACAGAAAACAATGATGCTGCAAGCACTAACTGGCTTGACCTTGCTAGATGATTTGGTGGGAAGATACTTGTCACTCGAAAATGAGAGAGACAGAAGAACTCCCCAGTTATCTCAACATGCCAACCTCCTGCACTGTCCTCATTGGTCACCTCTCACTACTGCAAAGTGGATCAGATGTGTGACCATGGCTCAGTTCGACATCATATTTAACAGTGGTGGAAAAGAGTGCATATGCCTGTGGATTAGAGTATCTCTTACCATTCAGATCTTATAACCACATCCAATTAGATGAAGTCCCGAAGATTCCATCTAGCATAGCATCCATACACACCTTGGATATCAATTGCTTCACCGCTGCCTCTCAATCTTTCCTTATTCCCGCAATATCAGCTGTACTCTGGAGTCATGCCTCAGAGCCCTTTATTGTTTCTCCCCACACCATGGCTTTGTCTACATACAAGAGAACCTGTTCTGAAGATGTAGACTCCCTGGACATTGTTCCTGTAGCTAACCCTCAGTGAGCTCAGTGTACACATTACCGAGTGGATGGCCCATTGGGGTGCCTGTCATATCTTCCTGACAAGCGGTCACGGACTGAAGGGTCTTACTGAAGTGGACAACATGTACATCCTGAGCATGCAATCTGGTGTTCAAGTCAAGGCAATTGCTACTAATATGGTTGAGAAGGTGAAGACTACCACTATCATTGCAGAGGCCAAACTGATGGGAGGCATCTTCGTCATGACTATCGTCCTTCGTAATGCCAAGTTCACCAACTTGACCCAACAATCATCGGACAATGTTTACCAATCCGAGGATGCTATCCTTCACATACTCCTCAGTTGCATTAATCCCTTGTGAATTTATTTCATGCTGTTACTCTCCACCATTGGATTTGAGTTCGGCAAAGCTGGTCAGGCCACATACTGTGCTTCGTAATTATTGTAAGCATGTTTCAAGCTTGCTATTGCTGAATGCTGACCTGTATGGACAGGTACTTGGAGTGTATGGTGGATCTGATTCCCAACACCATCTTTACATCCTTCCCACCCATCACAGATTCCAGTATCTCCAAATGTCTCATGGTTGCAATGGAGGGCAAAGCAAACACAACTCAGCTCATGAAGTTGATGTTGATCACATACATCAATGACCCAAGTTATGAAAAGTGACTCTTCAGGTTCAGCCTTAACCATCTTTACCCCTACATACTGGCAGGCTCTGTTCCCTTTAAATTTGGGCCGCTGCAGCACAATGTAATATTAAACATTCCAAGATGCACCAGTTGATGTTATAGTTCAGGATCTCATGTTACGTTTTTACTTTTCTTTCTATCATTGTACTTAACATATTTTCACTTTCACAGTCACATGACCAAGTCACCTGACTTACCTCTTTTACGATCGTGTGACATTCCGCTCTTCCTCGTCACATGATTCTTGCACATGACCATGGGAACCACATGACCTCGAGTCCAGACCCAGTCTAGACTCTTGCCTTATCTATGAGGTCATGCCACACGGACACCTTGCTTACTACGCATGTTTTTTATCTCTCTTCTTTTCTTTTTTCTCTCACACCGGCCCTCAATCCTTTCAGACTCAGACGACCTACCCTAAAGCACCTTACTTACATATATAAACTGTACCTCTACATCATCTATCCCCAGTCCTATACATCTGTCTAACTCTTCCTTGGGGGCCTTGGACTTTGTTTACTACTCCTTCCTACCCTTGCACTTTGCTGCCTCATTCCTCATCATCGGATGCTCTTTGTCTACAAAATCAAAATACCATTAGCTCTGTTCCACATATATATCCACGTCATTATCAATACTCTCAACCAATGCATCATCTCTATCCAATCACTCGTCAGACCTATTGTCTTAGGTCCTCCTCGCTCTATAAGGTCTCCATCCGGTTTCACCTGAATAGAACTTCAGTGAAGCTTTCCCCCGCTACATTGCCCTTCCTTTGTATTCTATGCGCATTCACTTCTTGAACCATTACAAACATCGACAAGAAGCAGCAGCCCTAGAATTCTTTACTCTCAACTGACAGCCTACACTGCCATCCACCAACTACTGGTTAGAGAACCCCAACAACATCAACCCCAACGACTCCACTCCAGGCCCCTTCGATTTCATTCCTCATCCAATGCCCACCTTCTGACACCAGAACCTGAGCAACCTGTTACACAACAAGACGTACTGGAGCCCCGGTTGGTGGGTTGCCTTTAAGAAAAGGAATAGGTTTGTAGGGTTTTCAAACACCATCCTGGCATGTCAAATTATACTCCTAGATGAATGAGTGGAATGAGATAGCCTGAGATGCAAGGCTATGTATGGCAATTGAACCTTGTACACATGGCAGGAGAGAGAATACAACTCTCAGCACATGGTTTCTGACATCTTTTCCTGCTTGCTCAGGCTCTTCTGCACCTTGCCAACCTCCTTCTGAACCTTGCCAATCTCCTTCTGAAAATTGGTAGTTGATCAAGCCTCAAGATCTCGAAGCCTTTCCTTCAGGAGGTTGTCAAACCAAGCCATAGCTTTGTCCAAAACATTCTTGAGTGCATCATCACCATTCATGGATTTGGCCTCATCTGTGATGGGTGGTTTCAATACGGATGCAAATTGAATGTACTGGTAATGATAGCATTCCCACATACATAGGCTGTGGTGCAAACACCAACGATAGTGTTATCTTTCTGATGTATGTTAATGCTGGGGGCTTACTGAGTTGATCTGTCAACCTTTCCTCATAACGCCAGGTGCAAGAAAAGTCATCGTGTGTTGGAGAATGATGTGGTTGAGGGGGAAATAGGCCAAAGTCTTTCCTTGGCTTAGGAGGAAGTGCTACAGGTACCATAATAGGTGGTTGGATGATGAGATCTTGAGATCCCGCCTTGTTGTCTGATTCACACCACGTGGTGCATGCCAGTATGGGAATGAACTGCCACACCAAGCCACGTGCCTGAAACAACGTGTGAGGACAAGTGCCCCCCATGGTACCCTTCTGCTGACCCTACTCTCAACAAGCCAAACCATGGCATGCTTGGGCTGGTCCCTGGCTCATTTATTCCCCTGATGCAGCCAGTCATGCTGACTGGCTCTTCAAAGTCTGCCAAATATCTTGAAATGGTTGAGCGACTCATGGTGAGATGATTCCTGGACCTCCCCTGCCACGAAAGATGGCAACACACTGGCCCAGAGGTGATATGTCCTCCTCGCTTTTTTAGTAAAGTTCTTATCTGATAAACCAACCTCTTTACATAAAGTAGATCAAAATCCTGGGCCCTTCAAGTTGACAAGCAGGTATGAACTCCTACGCCTCCCCTTTTATACTAGCGTGTCCATTATTTTGCACTCTACCCAGACGACCAGCCCTACAATCCCAAAAATCCCCTCCACAAACTGTCTGCCAGATCCATCTGGGCACCTTTGGACTTTAAGAATGCTTCTCTAAGATCATCCACCTACGTCTACCCGCACAAGGTTGTCCTCCCTCACCAAAGCTCACACCTGGACTTCCCAGCATCTACACATGGGCTGTAATCTTGAATGGCTAGGAGGTAGACGTATTTGTGTTGCATCGGATCAAATGCTTTTCCATCCTTGCATTGTGATAAGAGTGGGCCGATGTTGGACACAACTTCAATAAACATCTTGTTATTCATGATTATCGCTACATCCATGTCACACATCCTGGAATATCATACCTGTACAAAACACAGCCATGTTTTCTTTTGGTTTTTTCCTTCCTTTTTTTTTTTGTTTTCAAACAAACAAAAGGATTTATTGGTACGATTGCACTGCATATATGTAGTTTCTCAGAATCTGTTGCAATCATGATCAGCATTCTACACATGTTGAATGATGGGAGCTTACAAGGTGGAGATCAAAGTGATTGTGTGATTGGTGGCTGATAAATGATTTTGACCACCAGTGTAGAGGTTGTATTGCATGGTGTCTTTCTTCTTGGCGGTGAATATCACCACCTTGCTTTTTGCCTACTTACCATTGAACAAAATACCGACACCTATGCCGTCCAAGGAGCCCTGTACCTTTCCGAGCTCCATACGACCAAGAACAGGTATCTGGGCATAAAACACAAGTTAACTCGATCATATGACTTACTTCGAGATTACCAAAAACAAAAGAGGTGGCAATGGTGAATTGATTGGAACCACTGATGGGAGCACCTTCTATCAGGCCATACCATGTCTCAATGGTGACGGCATCCAAGGGCTGATTGGGACCTGTGCCAAAGGAAAAGTCCTGCAAGAATTTGAGAAGCACTAAAGAGTCGTCAACATCTGCGGGACGTAGTATGACAGTATGATGGCACTTACAATGCCGTTGCTTAGCGTCTTCCTTGCTGAGGGCTCGAATCACAACCCTCCCGAGCTGGAAAGATAGAAGTACCTTGTCTTCCGCCTCCTTCACCTCCAAAGGAGTCAAAGTTCAGGCTGTCTGATAGAAACATCATCATATCACAAGTTCATTGCAGCTGCAAATAATATCAATTACCTTCAGCTCTGCCATTGTAAACCCAGCCGCTTCCATGGCCCTGCTAGAATAAAGTGTCAGGAATAGACTCAACACCAACAGTGAATTACTATGCTTACGTAGGCCCAATGATGGCTTCACTGTTTAAGGGACTCTGGGCGAAGAGTGCCTGCAAGTGGAACTTTGCGTATATCTTTTCAGCCTTGTACATGAAAGATATCCAACCTGAAACTTCAGCCACCACTTTGAAATATTTGAGAAGGAATGGGACCTGCTTTCCTTCTTTGTCTGAAATGAGATACGAGCTGGCGTTTTTGTTGTAAGTGCCTTTGACCTATTTCATTGATGGAATCTTAGCACATGACATTGAGTTCACTGATCAGGACCAGGAACTTCCGAAATTGCCTTCAAAGTTCAAACAGGAGCGGCAGAACGAAGCAGCGGAAACGCAAAAAAAAGTGTATGTACTAGTCAATCAAGCACAAACTGACATATCTCCAAGCAAAACGACTGGACAATGCAAGGCCTGGAATGGATCAATTGAATTCTACAAGGGGGTACAATTGATCAGGTCATGATCAATCAAGTACAAACCAATTCAGGCGACCCTGATCGTGAGATGGTTAGTGCCGGAAAGTGCAGAGAGAGATTGGAATATCAAAAGAAACTTGAATGTCTTCTGATCTCGAAAATCTGGTGTTGAAATTGGTAGTAAGTACGTATTTGCAGAAAAAAGCAATGTGTTGTTGTTGCCAGGGTCGAATATGCGGGTACTTGCATATTTGCCAGCAGTCCACATGCACCACCAGATAAAGTACATCAACACAATCCTGCTGACTGCGGCAGGTTGCTCTGTTCCAGTTCCCATGGATAACTTAGATGACCTAGGGTATCTGAATCGGTGGATTGTTCGCCAGCCCAACATGGGCTCAGAAGCCATACATTGAGTTTAGAGGTAAGTTTTTATTATCAAGTGAAATTTGAAATAAAATTGCACAACTGTGATTACCAATTGCGGTGAAATTCCTGCCAACCGGTAAGATGCCTGCGGATCTACTCACAAAGGCATTGGCACGAGTCAAGGTAGAACTTTTCTGCCAAATGCTGGGTCTTGAGAAGAGTTAGCAGAGATGCGCAATCAGGGGGGAGTGTTAGAGGTGTGTTGCGCACTCCGCGCATCT
>JBBPRT010000491.1:0-11089 GCA_038093175.1 Boletus hoseneyae
TTAGGACTCAGACGACCTACCCTAAACTCCCTTAGTATTATATATATACCGCTTCCTTCTGTCGTCTCTTCCTTAGTCCTATTCACTTGTCTACTCTCCACTTGGGGCCTGGACTCTTGATTACTACTCTTTTCCCTACCATTGCACTTCTTGCCGCTTCATCCTCGTAATCGGATGCTACGTCGTTACATCGTCTCATTACCCATACAACAATACAACGTCCTCATCGTTATCATCATCGACACCAACATCCCTCGTGTCATCTCCATCAATACACTCCTTCAACCTATTAACTAGGTTGAACTCGTTTAAAGTCTTGGTCCCGTTTCACTTGAATAGGACTGCCCAATCCCTCGCTACGTTCATATCCTCTCATCGTTTATGCGCACTCACTACCTGAGCTGATACGAACGTCGCCAGGAGCTCCTCGAAAGACACTACGCCACTCAACCCGCACAAACTCCACCACCCGCCAACTACCTCTTAGAAATCGAAAACCGTCACCCCACCAACTACCTTCACGGTCTAGGCGACTTCTTGGGTATCGACCCAAACGACCACACTCCCATCCAATCTCGCGTACCGTCTCCGGAACCTGAGCACATTGACTTCAATCTACTTGGTTCTGTCATAGCTGCGCCGGGATCCCCCATACCAGAGTATCTTCGTCGCCCCCGCTCTCCGTCTCCGGTCAAGTCTCTCTACCGCCCCCGCACTCCTACACCCGCTCCCGCACCTCGCCCCGCTCGTCGTCCTCGTCACAGACGTACATTCGGATGAAACATCTGAAACATCCGCACGGAGGAAGTTAACCACCTCTCATGATTATGTCCCAGATCGACACTTCGCCGCCCCGAACGGTATCTAGCTTAGATATCTCATCCCCGTCTATCCCTCCCTCTTCACCAAGAATGACTACCGAACCCGACGGTCCCACATGGCGTGACGTCATTAACGCCATGCAACTCATGAACGAGACGTTGTGCCTCTCGATTCAACAAGGACAAGTCGCACTGCTTCCGCATCCTCGTGTTGACGCGGATGGCGAGCCCCTTCCTGACATCCCTTTCACCTCTACCCGCCTCCCTCCAAATTAATTGCCGAGCCCGGTACATGGGACGGTAACCGCAACACCTTCCATACCTGGTGGGTGAAAATCGATACGTGGGTCCAGTGTCACGACGACCTGGACAACCATCAAAAGTCGGCAGCCGTCCTCCTCTGTATGACGGGCAAGGCCAAGAACTTCGCCCACATTACTATGGAAAAGTATGCGGCCAATGCAGAGGAACTCCTCAACGGACATCTAGCGTGGCCCGCCTGGTCCACATTGAAAAAAGAAATTGAGGACTTCTTCCGGATCGAAGTTCTCAAACAGGAGGCCTACCTTAAGCTGTGTTCACTACGACAAGGTAGCCTCCCCATTGAGATTTTCACGCAGCAATTCGAGTTGTTGCGCAAGGACGCTGACATTGACGAAACGGACGCCACCGCACTTCGTCTCTACAAGGAAAGGATGGATTACAACATCTATTTCCAACTCTCTATGCGCAGTCTGGCAATCGAGGACACCCTCTCTTCGTGGCAATTGGAGGCCAACACGATCGGTAAAAAATTTAACTACATGCGCCTTGAAAGGCAAAATCTTCCTACCCGCCCTCAGCACGAGCACCGATTCACTGAGGTCGGTACGCAGCCCGGTCGGGGGACACCGATGGACACGCGGGCTGTCCAATCGAACACCGAAACCCGCAAGTGTTACAACTGTAACAAAGTTGGTCACCTATCGGCCAACTGCAAGGAACCAAGGAAGCCCCGTGGTCGACCAGTATTCGACCCTACCACGGGCAAAACCCGTTACATCCCGCCGCGATCCAACAATCGCCAAATTGAGTTGGCTCCAACAACACACATCGCCGCCATCCCCTCCGCTCCCGCGCCTTCTGCGCTCTCATCTGCCCCGCCGTGGCAGACAGACGAAGCTAAGGCTTTTTACTTTGACATGTTTACGGCACAAGCCCGGCAGCTTGCTGCCAATGGACTTAAGGGAAAAGGCAAGGCCGAGTGAACCAGGGAGGTGCTCACTCGGCAACGGACCTCAATACTTCTTTTTTGTACCATTCTTCTTCTTCCTCGCATAACCGTTTTGCTGTCTTAGGGGAGATGGACGGTGGGTCGGTAGTTGACAACCCATCGAACTTTGTTTCATCAAGTAGTTTTCCTTTGCCTTCAGAAGGAGCGCCTCAGTTGAGCGTGGCACCCGAAGTAAAAAAAAGTGTGCTTAATTCTCCTTTAGAAAAAATAAAAAATACTTCTATCAAATCTTTTTCTTTCAAATCCTCCCCAGCTAACCTTAACCTCAGAACAATCCCCAATGGTGACGAATTCGACATCGAGACGCACGTCTACTTCAAAAAAGAAAACGACAAATGGAGAAAAATAATAGAAAAAGCACTACTCGACTCTGGTGCCTGCCAAACATTCGTCGACAAAAAATGGGTACAGTCTCTAGGTATACCCACCAAAAAATTATCTCTTCCCCAATCCATATCTAACGCCGATGGCTTGATGTCATCTCACGGAAATATCACTGATTATGTATCTATTGTTTTATCCTATCAAGGACACTCTGAAGGAGTCGATGCCTTGGTAACAAATTTGGGCACTCACCACATTTATTTAGGTTACGACTGGTTTAGACGCCACAACCCCCTCATCGACTAGGTCGAAAAAACGATCAACTTTAACTGCTGCACACGTAACTGTGTTACGATCAACGCAGCAAATCTTACACACAGCATCTGGAATGCCTCCATACGATCCATCGAGGAAGACCTCGCTGAAAAGATACCTCCCCAATATCACGAATTTCTTGACGTCTTCAGCAAAAAGGAATCCCAACGGATGCCGGTCCGCAAACCTTGGGATCATGCCATTGATCTTAAACCCGACTTTGTACCCAAAAAGGGTCAGGTAATTCCTCTTTCTGACGCAGAATTGGAAGAAGTCCGTAATTTTATAGCTTCCGAGCAAGAAAAGGGCTATATCCGCCCTTCCAAGTCTCCTCAAACAGCACCCGTCTTCTTCATCCCTAAAAAGACAGGCGAAAAACGCCTTGTCACGGACTACCGATATTTAAACGAGGGTACAGTAAAAAACTCTTACCCTCTTCCACTCATTTCAGCACTCGTCGATCGCCTTAAAGGCGCAGATAAATTCACCTGCCTCGACCTTCGATGGGGATACAACAACGTTCGTATCAAGGAAGGCGACGAGTGGAAAGCCGCATTTGTAACGCCGCTCGGGGCTTACGAGCCCGTTGTAATGTATTTTGGCATGACTAACAGTCCGCCAACTTTCCAACAGATGATGAACGATATATTCATCGACATGTACGCTGTCGTCATCGTCTATTTGGACGACATGTGTATCTATACGAAGGGTAAGACCGACAACGAACACTCCGAAGTCATCAAGGAAGTTCTCCGCAGACTGCGCGAGAACGACCTATATGCTAAACCCGAAAAATGCGTATTTAATGCTGACAAAGTTGACTTTCTCGGTATGACAGTATCAGCCGACGGTGTCGGCATGCAAATGAAAAAAGTGGACGCCATCCTCGATTGGCCAGCGCCCACTAAACTAAAACAACTCCAGTTCTTTTTAGGACTTTGTAATTATTATCGTCGCTTTATTAACGGTTTCGGACAGATTGCCCGCCCCCTCAATGATCTCACGAAGAAAAACACACCTTACACCTGGGGAGAGGCTCAGCAAACAGCGTTTGACACGCTCAAAAAACAATTTACCACCGCACCCCTCTTGGCATACCCCGACTCCTCCAAAGACATGCGCGTGGAAACAGACGCCAGCGATATCGCCACCGGAGCGGTGCTATTGGTCTTAGTGGAGGATAAGTCTTGGCGCCCTTGCGTGTTTCTTTCCCACTCTTTTTCCTCTGCTGAACGCAACTATCCCGTCTATGACAAGGAGTTGCTCGCTATCATAAGCACTCTCGAGGAGTGGCGACATTATCTTATTGGAAAGGCTAATTTCGAGATTTGGACAGACCACAAAAATCTCGAATACTGGAAAAAGCCACAAACACTTTCTGGTCGCCAGGCGCGATGGCACGAACTCTTACAGGAGTTCAACTATTCGCTCATTTACAAACCCGGCAACACGAATGGACGTGCCGATGCTTTATCACGTCGCCCAGATCATGGCGATGCCGTCGATAAATTAAACGAAAACATCACCGTCTTTCCTTCTGATGTTCTTCGCTCCTCCTCCTTATCTATTCCGGTCGAACTCACCTCCCCAGACGCCTGTTTACCCTCGAAGGGCTCCTCCTCCGCTGCAGGCTTCAATCTGTATTCTACCGAGGATCTTGACATCCCCGCCCACGATCAACGTCTCATCCCCACCCGTGTCAAAATCCAACTCCCCCTCGGTACCTACGGCAGAATTGCACCACGCTCAGGCCTCGCCTTCAAGCATAAAATTGACGTCATGGCCGGAGTCATTGACGCCGATTATAGGGGAGAAATTGGTGTAATTCTGTTCAACCATTCTGATTCTCCTTTTCACGTCTCCAAATTTGACCGCATTGCACAACTAATTATCGAAAAAATAGAAAACCCAATACTTTCAGAATCAAAGACTCTTGATGAGTCAGAACAAAACAAAAAAGGGTTTGGCTCCACAGCAGTTCAAGCCATTTCATCCACGTCTCTCGCTCCTAACTTCGAAACTAAATTATCTATGGAATCTTCTAGGCTAAACATTGACGCAGTTAACGAATACGAATACTACGCAACGGACAGACTTTTCAGAAATTCTAACGGCATCGTTTTTGTGCCCCTTTCCCTTCGCAATGAACTTATTTCTCTCTTCCACGATTCTCCAGTCGCGGGCCATCCAGGCCGCGACCGCACCATTGCGTCGATTAAAAAATTCTACTGGTGGCCTGGCGCTGCCAAAGACATTTCTACCTACATCGAACACTGTCAGGTGTGCTCCCTCACGAAGGGTTCGTCAAAGCCACCGGCAGGTAAACTTTTACCATTACCCATTTCTTCTCACCCATGGGAAGATATTTCTATTGACTTTGTCACTGGACTTCCCCTTTCCTCCGGTTTTGATTCTATATGGGTCGTCGTCGATCGATTTTCAAAAGAGATCGTTCTTTTTCCCTGTATGAAAACCACTTCTTCTTCGGACTTAGCCTCTTTATTTAGAGACCACGTTTGGTGTCTCCACGGACTTCCTAACACTATCTTATCCAACAGGGGACCACAATTCGTCTCGGAGTTTACCAGAGAGTTGCTGAAAGTCCTAGGCATACAGCAGAAGCTGTCAACGGCGTACCATCCACAGACGGACGGACAAACGGAACGGATCAATCGGGAGATCCTCACATATCTACGGGCCTACGTGGCAAAAAACCAGGATTCTTGGGCATCGATGCTAAAGATGGCCCAATTCGCACACAACAACGCTATCACAACGGCAACCGGTACTTCGCCGTTCGCAGTCACACGAAACTATACACCTCGCATGGGAAGCGAACCCACTACGTCCACTAAAAACCCTGGGGGGTCGTTTGCTAAAACCCTCGGACGTTCCCATGACGAAATACGAGAAACACTCAAACAAACATGCGACCGGATGTCGCACGCACAAGAATCCAAGCGGTCTACCGCTCCCATGTACGCTGTCGGCAATCTCGTCTGGCTCTCGACAGATCATCTCTCCCTCCCCTATCCTGCCCGTAAATTGACTCAAAAATACATTGGCCCTTACCGTATCTCCGCCGTCCTCCCTAATGCCGTCACCCTCGTCCTCCCTTCCTCCGTCACCATCCATCCCACTGTTAATATTTCCCGCGTTAAACCCTATAAAGCCCCGCTAGTCGGGCAAAACGTGTACAAACCCGACACTGTTACCGTGACAGAAGATCGTCACGAAGAATACGAAGTGGGCTTCATAGTTCAATCACGTTTATACCGTGGAAAACTTCAGTATCTCGTCCACTGGAAAGGATGGGACGAAGTAGATCGAACTTGGGAACCGGCCATAAATCTCAAACACGCCCAAGACGCCATCAACAACTTTCACAACGCTCATCCCGCGGTGCCACGTCCTATCCGCAGAATCTCCGACGACCAATTCACGTCTCTCTTTACTCCATTCGGTCCCTCCTATTCGGAATTCACCAACTCGAGACTAGATCTCGAAGCTGGTGAATGGGGGGTAGTGTTATAGTTCAGGACCTAACGCTGCGTACTTTCATTTTCGTCATCTTATCGGACTTAGTCGTTTTCATCTTCGCAGTCACGTGACCAAGTCACCTGACTTACCCCTTTTCAGATCACGTGACATTCCGCTCTTCTTAGTCACGTGACCGTGGGACAACACGTGACACGAGCCTAGACCTGGTCCAGACTCTCGCCTTATCTATGATGTCATGCCTCATGGTTACCTTGCGTTTCCCTCATGTTCTCTTATCTTTAACTTTCCCTCGCCAGCCCTCAAGTATTTAGGACTCAGACGACCTACCCTAAACTCCCTTAGTATTATATATATACCGCTTCCTTCTGTCGTCTCTTCCTTAGTCCTATTCACTTGTCTACTCTCCACTTGGGGCCTGGACTCTTGATTACTACGCTTTTCCCTACCATTGCACTTCTTGTCGCTTCATCCTCGTAATCGGATGCTACGTCGTTACATCGTCTCATTACCCATACAACAATACAACGTCCTCATCATTATCATCGTCGACACCAACATCCCTCGTGTCGTCTCCATCAATACACTCCTTCAACCTATTAACTAGGTTGAACTCGTTTAAAGTCTTGGTCCCGTTTCAGACAAGTGAATAGGACTAAGGAAAAGACGACGAGAGGGAACAGTATAAATATGATACTAGGGTAGTTTAGGGTAGGTCGTCTGAGTCCTAAATAGTTGAGGGCCGGTGAGGGAAAGACAAAGATAAGGAGACATGAGGAAACAGCAAGGTAACTGTGAAGCGTGACATCATAGATAGACGAGAGTTTGGACTTGGTCTAGACTCGAGTCACGTGTTGTCCCACGGTCACATGATGAAGAAGAGCGGAAGATCACATGATCCTAAAAGGGTCAAGTCATGTGACTGCGAAAGTGAAAAGTTGCTAAGTACGATAAGATGAATAAAAGTGAAAAACGTAGCGTGAGGTCCAGAACTATAACAAACTCCAATTTGAAATATAGAACGATCATGCCAATTTGCAATGGTTCATGCAATGGCAAGATCTCAATCACCGACAGGCCCGATGGGTGCAATATCTCACCTGCTTTAACTACAAATGGGTACACAAAGCAGGCGCTCAAATGGGAAAAGCCGATGCACTCTCTAGACATGCAGATCACACAATAGGAATAGAAGAGGACAACAAAGCAGTATTAGTGATACCAAAAGAACATATTGCCACAGTCATCAATACATACCCCCTCAGGGTGAAGAAACTCTTGGAAAAGGCTCATCTCCCAACCAGGGGGAGTGAATACGCCACTGGCCTAGACCTTTACAGTGCACAAATAGCAACAGTCCCTAAACTTGGGAAAACTCTAGTTGACACGCAAATAACCATCGCCTTAGAACAAGGCACTTATGGAAGGATAGCACCCAGAAGCGGACTCGCTGCTAAACATATGATTGACATGGGAGCAGGAGTAATTGATTCCGATTACTGAGGATCCATAAGGGTTCTCCTCTTCAACTTCTCAGACACCAACTTTGAAATAAAAGAAGGCAACCAGATAGCTCAGCTCATCATTGAAAGGATAGACCTACCACCTGTGTCGGAAAAAGTAAAGGTACCATTTTAATGTGGCTATGTTGTCATGTGATGCGAATGGTGCGACTAATCATGATCATCGTGCTTAAAATGGGATTATAATCTGGCATAATAAAATATAATTCTGCCACATGCATTACTAATACATGTAAATGTCATAATGATGGTACCTGATATGCGTGCATGAGTCCGTGCATCCGCTAAATCGCCTTAGCTCTCCCCACCAACATGGCCCCCGCCCCTCACCGCTCAAGACAACGTTTTCAGCCCTTATCGGTTCAGTGCCGCCATTGTGGGAACCCCTTTAAGCCCCAAGGTCTGAAGAAACATGAGAAGAGTTGTCAGAATCGCGTTCACTCTGTGCTCGACCGAGAGCGCTACAACAGGGAATTCGAGGACGAACTTCGACAAGGTGGTTATTATTTTACCTCAGATCTCCTTGTATGTAACATTCCTGAATCTAATAATCGACCGTGACAGTGCAGCACAGTCTGGATCAAAGTCTGGATTGCGTTCAAGTTGCCAGCAATGTAGGAATTGTCGAGGCCGCTGGAACCTCAGACCCGTCGAGATGGTCCAGGACACCAGGTGAGAAAATACGGATCTCAATATTCTCTCTTTCTATCCATCAACAGGACGACAACCTTCATCTACTCCTGGACCCGAGGACAATGTCGACACAACCTATCCACGTGCCTGGGACCATGAGGACCAGGATGCCTACATGGAACAATGTGGTGCGTCCACGACGCAAAGTGCTGGTAAGCCCGAGTTTGATACGAGCACGAATCGTTCTTGTTAGTTACGCTGGATCTATGCCAGCTTCTGATTCATCCATGCACGATATTGGCGGTTCTGCGCTTGCATTTTCCCCTCAAACATCTGAAGTCGAAATACCGCAAGATTTCAAAATCGAATACCACCCGCGAAGTGGTCGTCCACCCATATTCCAGCCTTCCGAGGCTTTTGGCCAGTCGGGCGAAGGACCTGCGTTCCAACCGGACCCACACCCGTGGGCACCGTTCCAGACCCAGGCTGACTTGGAATTCGCCGACATTGCTGTTCAGGCAGGGCTGAACGCAGCCCAAGTAAACGCGCTCCTTGGTATTATCTCCCGGGTGGCAAATCAGGATGCGAGGGTCACATTCAAAAATGAATCTGAGCTTCGTCTAGCGTGCGATCGGGCAGCACAGGAACTGACGCCAGTGAGTCACATTCAATCACACATTTGTTGCTTTACTACCTCTATTCAACTTGAAGCATGTCCTTGTCCGTTAGTTCACGAAGTTTGATGTCACAGCCGAGTACCAGAAACAACCAAAAACCTTCGAGGTTCACGTACGGCCGCTATGGGACTGGGCACTTGACCTGTTAAACAACCCGCGACTTGCTCCCCACTTCGTCTGGGATGCGCAGCGCATGTTTAGGCATGACGGTAATGAGTACAAGCGCTTCTACACTGAACCGTGGACAGGTGATCGTTGGTGGGACATTCAAGTATGTTGATCATATTTAATTCTGTTGTATCTTTAATTTGTTTGCAATCATGCATATTTTATTGACAATGCGACTCAAGTCCCGTCTCCCTGATGTTCCAAACGCTGTCCCATTTCCCTTCATACTTTACGCAGACAAGACCCGATTATCGTCCCACGGTACTGTCAAGGCTTATCCTGTTGTGGCACGGTGCGCAAACCTGCCAATAGATATACGGAATGGTGAACGTTTAGGTGGTGGGTGCATTGTCGGTTGGTTACCGATCGTAAGTCTTCCTAATATTGGATTTTGGATCCGACTTGGACGTCACTCGACTATACCAGGTACCCGAACCAGCCAAAGAGGAACACAAGAAGGGGTGGACAAATTTCAAACGTGTCATTTGGCACGAATCGTTTATGAAGTTACTTGAAACCCTCTTTCAACTCTCACAAACTGGTTACGAGCACAAGTGCTACGATGAGATCAGGCGCTGGCTGTTCCCGCTAATCCTCATCCTCTCGGCGGACTACGAGGAACTGTAAGTGAAATCCTTATTAAAATCTGGAACTGACAGGTCTTTGGTGTTCTACAGATGTATGATGACCTTGATCCGTGGTACCAAGGGCAAGTGCCCCTGTCCTGTGTGTCTAGTCCCTCTTGACGAATTGTGCGACCTCTCCAAAACGTTCCCCATTCGAACGATAAGCCAGGCAATTGAAGGATATCAAGAATACCTAAAGAAGAAGTCTCGAGGTGAGGAGATCCTCAAGGCGCTAGGCTTACGGCCAGTCCAGGTTGGTGTTTTCAGATTCTCATCTAACCCACCGTGACTAGTAAATTACGAGTACAGAATGTCTTCTGGAAAGTACAAAACTTGGAGCCGGAAAAATCGGCTAGCTTCGACCGCTTGCACTACCTCCACTGCGGACTTGGAGGGAAACATATACTGGGGGACCTCAAAATAATTTTGGTAGCGCTTGGACGCGATATTTCTGCAAAACTAGAAGAACAGTAAGCGCAGAATCGTATTATTGGTCTTGACTGAACAAAATGATTCCATTTCAAGTGTATCTGATTTCCCGAGATGGCGCAATTTAGCTCACTTCGACGCCGTCATTCACATCACGTTCGCAGATGGCAACAAGTTGAGGGATCTTGTGATGGTAAGTCTACTGTTCATTTGTGGTCCGAGCGTGTATTAATCCAAAACACTCTTCCCAGCAAGTATTCTACGCTGCCCTTGACATCCTCACTCAAGCACCGAATTCGGAAGGTTACTGCCTGTTGCGCATGCTTGGCACCTACCTGCGAATTGACAGCCTGATCGGACTGGACGTTCATACCGAAGACACTCTCTCCAGGATTGAGAGTGAGCTTCTTGTTTTCAATGACGACCTCCAGGTGCGTAAACCATATCCGTTTCTAAACATCACAACAGAATTCGGCTCATGATACATTCAAGAGATATATTGGTACCGTCAAACGTGGCAACATTGAAGACCTCAAGCTTGACTGGGACTTTCCCAAGGCCCATCTTTGGAAACATGTCGCACAGGACATTCGAATGAAAGGAGTCACTCGTAACTACAGCACCCGTCCGAATGAAAAAATGCATGGCGCCCTCAAGGCTGCATATGCTGATCGGTCGAATGGCAAAGACATCGCAAAACAGGTACGTACTTTCTAATCGTTGCTGATCATGATGAATTTACACATTAAACTTACAGATCCTCCGTGTTGATCACCACCGTCTGGCCATCAAGCTTCTCAGT
>JBBPRT010000492.1:0-11069 GCA_038093175.1 Boletus hoseneyae
AGCTTGTACAGCATTTGGCACTGCCTTATAGCATAGCCTTGCACCATGGGTCAAGGGTATATCCTTATATAGGTACTGTACAGTTCTAGACACCAAACATGTACACACACAGTAGGATAGTATATAAGGCTTACTGCCACTCCAGAGAACCTCAGTCTTGTTCTCTTGGAGTTCTCCTAACTTTATACCAGTCCTAAGGCTTATACTTGACTAGCAAATGCTTGCTCCATTGGTAAGGGGTTGGCCGTTTTATATAGTGTATCTGATAGGATTAGTTGATGTCTACCATCCATGTGTACAATCGTCATGATTGATATTCTTCCCAACTTTAGTGAGAATCTTAACCTGCCATTCTCTTGCTGCTGCCTCACCATGCCATCACTGATTTCATCAATTATTCATCATCACCTTTGCTATTCCATCACCAGTGCCCTCGTCATCATTACCATTGTGTCATTATTGCTGATGCCATTGCTGTTATAGTTCAGGACCCATACACTATATTTTCACTTTTTCTTCATTCATCATACTTAACATATTTTCACTTTCATAGTCATGTGACCAAATCACATGACTTACCCCTTTCCAATCACGTGACATTCTGCTCTTCCTTGTCATGTGATCATGGGAACCACGTGACCTCGAGTCCAGACCCAGTCCAGACTCTTGTCTTATCTATAAGGTCATACCACACGGACACCTTGCTTTCTACGCATGTTCCTTATCTCACTTCCTTTCTTCTATCTCTCACACCAGCCCTCAATTGATTAGGACTCAGACAACCTACCCTAAAGCTCCTTACTTACATATATAAACCATATCTCTATATCGTCTGTTCCCCAGTCCTATTCACTTGTATCACTCTCCCTCACAAGGGGGCCTTGTACTCTTCGAATACCACTCATACCATTGCACTTGCTGCCTCATCCTCGTAATCAGATGCTTCATGTATTCACCATCTACATCCCAGTCAAAATGCTCATCATCGTCCTCCACATCCTCATCGACACTTGCCAATGTGCAATCATCTCAATATCTTTGCTTGTCCAACCTGCCGATTCTCATCAGGTTTAGTCTCGCTTAAGGTTTCTTGTAACTGGTTTCACCTGAATAGGACTGCCTGAGACCCAACTCCATATGTTGCCTTTCATCTCTGTTTATGCACACTCACTTCCTATCCCGGTATGAACACAGACAAGAAGCAGCAGCCCTTGATTATTTTCAACTCGACTGTCTCCCTATGCCACCTCCTGCTAACTATGAAATCGACTACGGTTTCTTCATCCCAGACAACTTCAACCCTAACGACCAGCCCTCTCTGACCTCCGAACCCCAGCAAGTTCAGGTGCCAGAACATGCTTGTCCACACACTCCCACTCCTGTTCTCATCCCTGCAGTCAAGCCAGCTCCTGCACATTGTCAGCACTAGCCTTGCGTTAAAAAGACCAGGCATTCAAGATATATTCACCCAATGGAAGCGTGTCACTGTGAAGTATTCGCACTCCATCCCCACTCACTTCTATGTCACCCATCCTGGTTTCCCCACTAAATTCTCAACCATCCTCACCCCAATCCTCCTCTTCCTTTCTCCCACCATCGCCAACAAGGATGTTAGGAACCACCCCTACCACACCTACCTTGCAAGACATTTTGAATGCAATGCAGCAGATGCAGCAACCACTGCAGACATTGCCATCTCTTCAACAGCCCGCCACCGCTCCCTCCTCCTTCTCGTCCTTCCCCACCAAGCTTATTGCCGAACCAGGCTACTGGGACAGCAACCGTGCCACCTACTGAACCTGGTGGACTAAAATCAAAACATGGGTCCAATGTCACAACACATTGGACAATCACTAAAAATCTGCCGCAGCTCTACTCCGCATGACTAGCCCAGCTGAGAACTTCACCTGGATCATGATGGAAAAGTACCAGGCAGGTATCAACAACCCAGGTGGCTGGCCTACCTAGGCCGATCTTAAAAAGGAGGTCAAAGAATTCTTCAGAATCGATGTTCTGAAGGAGGAGGCCTATAAAAAATTCATGGAACTGCAACAAGGGTCAATGCCAGTAGAGGTATTCACACAGCAGTTCGAGTTATACAGGATTGATGTGGGTATTGCCACAGTTGCCGCCAACGCCCTCCGGGCATATAAAGAGAAGTTGGATTGTAATATATATTTCCAGCTATCTATCCGCAAACCAGCAATCGTGGATACCCTTGCCACCTGGCAGACAGAGGCGGTGGAACTTGGAAAAAAGTTCACCAACATGCAACTTGAATGGAGTAGTCGCCCTCTTCAATCCAAGGCCGAGCCCTGTTACACCAAAGTCAGTCTCCAGCCAGGTTGGGAAGCTCCCATGGACACACGTGCAGTCCAGTTGACAACCGAAATGTGCAAATGCTACAATTACAATGAAACTGGTCATCTGTGATGCAATTACAACGAAACTGGTCATCTGTCATGCAATTGCAAAAAGCCCCACCACCCTCATGGTTGTCCAGTCTTCGATCTGACCACAGGAAAAATGTGTTACATCCCTCCATGCTCCAACATCCACAAGATTGAGCTCACCCCCACCACCGGTATTGTCCCCGCCCCGCCTTCATATTCTTCCGCACCTTCACCAGTGCCCTCATCTGCCCCGCCATGGCAGACAGAGGAAGCAAATGCATTTTATTTCGACATGTTTATGGCACAAGCCTGGCAGCTAACTGCTGATGGACTTAAGGGAAAAGGCCAAGCTGAATGAACCTGGGAGGTGTTCATTTGACCAAGGACAATAAAGTTTCTTTTTCATCTTCATCTTTTTCTCACAATTGATACACTGTCTTAGAGGAGATGGATGGTGAGGTAGCTGATGTATACTCATCGAACAATATTTCATCTAGTTCTCTTACACCTTCTGAAGGAGTGTCTCACTTGAGCACGGCACCAGAAGTAAAACAATGTATGCTTAATTCTCCTGGAAAAAATAAAAACATTTCTATCAAATCTTTTTCTTTAAAATCCTCCCCTACTAACCTTAGCCTCAGAATCATTTCGGATGGCGATGAATTTGAAATCACCACCAATATTTATTACAAACTGAAACAAAATGGCAAAAAAGATCAGAAAAAGCCCTACTCAACTCTGGTGCCTGCCAGACTTTCATAGACAAAAAATGGGCACAATCACTAGGTGTCCCAACCAAAAAATTATCCTTTCCTCGTTCTATTTCTAACGCTGATGGCTCGACATCATCACATGGTAACATCACTGATTACGTCTCTATTGTTCTTTCCTACCAGGGACACTCCTAAGGCATAGACACCCTGGTAACGAATTTAGGTACTCACAAAATTTATTTAGGATATGATTGGTTTAAATGCCACAACCCTCTCATCGACTGGGTTGAAAAAACAATTAACTTCTGCTGCTGCACCTGTAACTGTGTTACGATCAACGCAGTAAACCTTATACACAGGATCTGCCATACATTCCATTGAGGGCCTCACTGAAAAGGTACCTCCCCAATATCATGTGTTCCCTGATGTTTTCAGCAAAAACAAGTCGCAACAAATGCCAGTCCGCAAACCATAGGACCACACCATCAACCTTAAACCTGACTTTATACCCAAAAAGGGTCGGGTGATTCCTTTATCTGACGCAGAACTTGATGAAGTTTGTAACTTTATAGCCTCCAAGTAAGAGAAGGGCTATATTCACCCTTCCAAGTCTCCCCAAACAGCACCTGTTTTCTTTATTCCCAAAAAGACAGATGAAAAGCATCTTGTTATGGACTACAGGTATTTAAATGAGGGTACAGTAAAAAATTCTTATCCTCTTCCCCTCATTTCTTCTCTCATCCACTGCCTCAAGGGCATGGATAAATTCACCTGCCTAGATCTGTGATGGGGCTACAACAATGTCCGCATCAAAGAAGGCGATGAATGGAAAGCAGCGTTTGTAATGCCGCTTGGAGCATATGAGCCAGTCGTTATGTGCTTTGGAATGACTAACTCTTCTTCAACTTTCCAACAGATGATGAACAACATCTTCAACAACATGTACGCTGTCGTCATCGTCTACTTGGACGATATGTGTATTTATACAAAAAAACAAATCCAATGACGAACACTCAGAGGTCATCAAGGAAGTTCTCTGCAGGCTCCATGAGAACAACCTTTATGCAAAACCGGAAAAATGTGTGTTTAATGCTGACAAAGTTGACTTTTTAGGCATGACAGTTTCTGCCAACAGTGTCGGTATGCAACCAAAAAAGGTTGATGCCATCCTTGACTAGCCGGTGCCTACCAAACTAAAACAACTCCAATCCTTCCTCGGACTTTGTAATTATTATCATCATTTTGTTAACGGTTTTGGACAGATCGCCCGCCCCCTTAATGACCTCACCAAGAAAAATGTTCCATACGTTTGGGGAGAGGCTCAACAGAAAGCGTTTGACAAGCTCGAAAAACAATTTACCACCGTGCCACTCCTGGCTTTTTTCAACTCTGCAAAAGACATGCACGTTGAAACAGACGCCAGCGATATTGCCACCAGTGCAGTTTTGTCAGTCTTAGGGAAGGATAAATTATGGTGCCCTTGCGCTTTTCTTTCCTATTCTTTTTCTTCTACTGAATGCAACTACCTAGTCTATGACAAGGAGTTGCTAGCTATTATACATGCTCTTAAGGAGTGGCATCACTACCTCATTGAGAAGGCTAATTTTTGTGATTTGGACAGATCACAAAAATCTCGAATACTGGAAAAAGCCTCAAACACTTTCTGGTCGCCAGGTGCGATGGCATGAACTCCTACAAGAGTTCAATTATACTGTCATCTACAAACCCGGCAACATGAACAGATGTGCTGATGCCTTATCTCATTGCCCAGATCACAGCGATCCAGTCGATAAATTAAACAAGAACATCACTATCTTCACCTCCAATGTTCTCTGCTCCTCTTCTTTATCTATTCCTGTTGAAGTCACCTCCCCCGATGCCCACTTACCTTCAAAGGGCTCCTCCTCTGCCGCAGGCTTTGACCTGTATTCTACTACTGATCTTGACATCCCCACCCACGATCAACAACTCATCCCCACCCATGTCAAGATCCAGCTCCCCTTTGGAATGTACGGGAGAATTGCACCCCACTCAGGCCTCACCTTCAAGCACAAAATTGACATCATGGCCGGAGTCATTGACACCAATTATAGGGGAGAAATTGGTGTAATTCTCTTCAACCATTCCAATTCCTCCTTTCACGTTTCAAAATTTGATCGCATCGCACAACTAATTATTGAAAAAAATAGAAAACCCAACACTATCAGAATCAAAGACTCTTGATGAGTCAGAACGAAACGATAAAGGGTTTGGCTCCATAGGAGTACAAGCCATTTCCTCCATGTCTCTCACCCCAAACTTTGAAACTAAATTATGCATGGAATCTTCTAGGCTAAACGTTGATGCAGTTAACAAATATGAATACTACGCAACGGACAGACTTGTCAGAAATTCGAACAGTATTCTCTTTGTGCCTCCCTCTCTTCGAAATGAACTTATCTCTATTTTTCACGATTCTCCCATTGCTGGTCATCCTGGCCACGACTGCACTATTTCATCCATTAGAAAATTCTACTGGTGGCCCAGCACTGCTAAAGACATTGCTACCTACATTGAACACTGCCAGGTGTGCTCCCTCACGAAGGGTTTGTCAAAGCCACCAGCAGGAAAACTT
The DNA here is from genome assembly GCA_038093175.1 of Boletus hoseneyae. Taxonomy (NCBI): domain Eukaryota; kingdom Fungi; phylum Basidiomycota; class Agaricomycetes; order Boletales; family Boletaceae; genus Boletus; species Boletus hoseneyae. Next base: position 5,721 of record JBBPRT010000492.1, read on the forward strand.
TTACCCCTTCCTGTTGCTTCACACCCATGGGAGGACATTTCCATTGACTTCGTAACTAGACTTCCCCTTTCTAATGGTTTTGATTCTATAGGGGTCGTTGTGGACCGTTTTTCTAAAGAGATTGTTCTATTCCCATATATGAAAACTACTTCTTCCTCAGACTTAGCTTCTTTATTTAGAGACCACATATGATGTCTCCACGGACTCTCTAACACTATTCTATCTGACAGGGGACCACAATTTGTCTCAGAGTTCACAAGAGAGTTGTGTAAAGTCCTCGGCATACAGCAGAAGCTGTCCACGGTGTATCACCCACAGATGGATAGACAAACGGAGAGGGTCAATCGAGAGATCCTCGCATATCTACGAGCCTATGTGGCAAAAAACCAGGATTCTTGGACATTAATGCTAAAGATGGCCCAATTCACACACAATAACACCATCACAACGGCAACCGGAACTTTGCTGTTCTCAGTCACACGAAACTACTCGCCTCGCATGGAATCAGAACCCACAGTCTCCACTACAACCCCTGGGGGATCATTCGCTAAAAACATTGGTCGCTTCCATGATGAAATCAAAGTGACGCTACAGAAAACTCATGATCGGATGTCGCACACACATGAATCCTGGTGCTCTAATACCCCCACATATTCTATTGGTGATCTTGTCTGGCTCTCCACAGATCATCTCTCCCTCCCCTATCCTGCTCATAAACTCATGCAGAAGTTTATTGGCCCCTACCGTATCTCTGCCGTCTTCCCTAATGCTGTCACCCTTGTCCTCCCATCCACCATATCTATTCATCCTACCATCAACATTTCCCACGTAAAACCCTATAAAGCCCCACTAGCCAGGCAAAACATTTACAAACCCAACACCATTACCATGACAGAAGATCATCACGAAGAATATGAAGTGGACTATATTGTCTAATCATGTCTATACCATGGAAAATTGCAATACCTCATCCATTGGAAAGGATGGGATGAGATGGATCGCACCTGGGAACCCACCATTAATCTCAAACACACCCAAGATGCTCTCAACGACTTTCATGCAGCTCATCCCATGGCTCCACATCCTATCCACGGGATCTCTCCAGATCAATTTACATCTCTATTCTCTCTATTCGGTCCCTCCTATTCAGAATTCACCAACTCGAGACTGGATCTCGAAGCTGGTGAATGGGAGGTAGTGTTATAGTTCAGGACCTCACACTATGTTTTCACTTTTCTTTCGATCATTGTACTTAACATATTTTCACTTTTATAATTATATGACTTACCCCTTTTTCCAATCACATGACTTTCTGCTCTTCCTCATCATGTGACCTCTGCACATGACTGTGGGAACCACATGACCTTAAGTCCAGACCCAGTTCAGACTCTCGCCTTATCTATAAGGTCATACCACATGGACACCATGCTTTCTATGCATGTTTCTTATCTTGCTTCTTTTCTTCTATCTCTCACACCGGCCCTCAATCGATTAGGACTCAGATGACCTACCCTAAAGTCTCTTACTTACATATATAAACCGTACCTCCATGTTGTCTATTCCCCAGTGCTATTCATTTGTATTCTCTCCCTTGGGGGCCTTACGCATCTGAATACCACTCTTGTTTCCTTTCCACTACTCAAGCACTTTGCCGTCTCATTCTCGTCATTGAATGCTATCAATGTTTCTTGTTCACATCCTATTCAATCACTTTTGCGTCACCGTCTACATCATCGTCAACACTCATTGTTAACAAATAGTCTCCATCTCCTTGATCATATAACCTACCATTTAATGGAAGGTTCTATTCTCTCGATAAAGGTTCTTATTCAGTTTCATACACCAATCGGTATTTCCTAGGCCCACTCATTGCTATTGGTAATCTCCCCCTTGGCTCACCTGTGTATATCAGTCAGTATTCCCTGGGTCTACCCATTACAATCAGTAACCCTCCCCTTGGCCTATCTATCTATGCCAGTTGGTATTTCCTGGGCCCACCCATTGCCATTGGTAATCTCCCCCTCGGCCCACCCATATATACCAGTTAGTATTTCCTGGGCCCACCCATTACCATTAGTAACCCTCCCCTCAGCCCGTTGATCTATGCCAGTTGGTATTTCCTGGGCCCACCTATTGCCATTGGTAATCTTCCCCTTGGCCCACCTATATATACCAGTTGGTATTTTCTGGGCCCATCTATTACAATCGGTATCCGTTCCATTGGCCCATCCATCTATGCCGGTTGGGGGCCCACCCATTACCATCAGTAACCCTCCTATCAGCCCACCTGTATATACCAGTCAGTATTTCCTGGGCCCATATGTTACAATTGGTAATTTCCCTGTGCCCATTCATTGCCATCAGTAACCCTCCTATTAGCCCACCCATATATACCAGTTGGTATTTCCTGGGCCCACCCATTACAATTGGTAATCTTCCCCTTAGCCTATTCATTTATACTATTTCCACTTATCTTGGCTGGCCCATGTATTTCACATACTCTCATTACTGGCTACTAATCACTACATAGATACATATTTCTACTCACTCAGCCCACTGGTGTCCAATTGGCATATCTTAGCCCATTGGTATGCCTTGGTGATTCACCATTGCTAGACCAAACATCGGCTGGCTGTGATGTACGGGGTCAGTCAACTAAAATATATGCCTGAGTCTGACATTCTTTGGCCTGCAGTACTGTCATTGGTGAAATCTAACCACCTTAATGTGTAATCCATCTGAATAGTGCACACCTGAATGGGGCAAGCCTACTCCAAGATTGCATTGGGATGCTTGTACCTGACTCAGAGATCCCCTGTTTAGTTACAATTATAGACTCCATGGTCACCTAATCTTTCATGTTTTTAAACAAGCCCATGGGACCATTGCCACCTACTTTCAAGCCTGCAATACGCCTCAACATTACAGACTATATAAACCTGTTTATCTCAAAAATCCCACTGCACACCTGAAGCACTCCCGACTCTACAACCACAACCACCTCCTTTATCCAGCATTGATACTAACACAATGGCAAAGCAAACCATTTAATATATAAATGTGTTGGCAGAACATGTGCAGCCATCAGAACATATCCATGATCAGAAGGTGCCTACTAGTGTATCATGGATTAAGGTTAAGTTATACCACCTGCAACAAAGTGGTTTTCACTCAACTGCAAAGGCAGAAATGATTTATGCTGTCAGATGGAGGTGATCATCCACTGCTCAGCTACTAGTGTAGAAGAGTACATGAATAATGCACTGGTTTGTATCAATACTAACAATCATGCCATAGTCAGCTTGAGATTTTGTTGTCCTGCCCATACCCTTTTGTTACTACAGCACAACATTCTTAACCACCTGCCATATGCAGAGTTTTGCAAGATCAAAGGGAAAACAAATGAACTAAGGTCAATTTCCTTACTTTGAACCTCACTATACAAAGTTACTGATGGATAATAGAGCTGCACGAAGAGAACAACTTAAAGCTGCCAGGCAGCAAGGGTAATTTTGTGGACTTGCCCACCTGTCCACCTTACCATCCATTAAGAGACCTGGTTCCAAAGTCAAGTCTCACAGGATCAAGCCATATGTATTGGATAGCTTGCTCAATTTGCCATTGCAACCAGAAGTTCCATCTATGTGACAAAAGTTCAGATATAGATATGTTCTATCAGATATAAAGCATTGAAATATTGCCAGATAGTCTTCGTATCGGCGTGTAGCCTAAGGGGAGTAGGTACATTGAGAGCCTGTGAAATATACATTCAGCTTCTAACCAGTACACCAGTGTTGCAGACATCTTCAGTGAAAACCAGCTCAAGGATCTCCTTGCAGACAACACCATCGTGTCAATAGATTAGAACTTGCAGTCCTTTAATCACGTACTAGTGTATGAACATACCTCACCATTGATGCTTGCCAGACTAGTTTACATCCCTCTGCAGCTAGTGTGTACTAGTACCATCCACAGATTTATGAATCTAGGAGGGACTTCAAGCTTCAAGTTGAAACTGCTACTTGATACACATACACTGATAATCATAAATGTATTTAACTTGATCACTATATAATATGCCCTGACTTCCAGCCTGAGTGAGTGTGCTGTGACCAGCATGACTCGGACTAGTAGTACTAGGAAAATTATTTCCCATCACAAACTTGAGCTTCTACCCTCATTTCAACTTGAAGGTTGTCTAAAGTGCAGCAACCTTGGCATGAAAACCCTCCAATACTACTGTTTATGTGCTTTCTTCTTCATAACTGTGTTGTTCATAAGTCACTACTGATTCAAATATGCTATAGAGTATGGGCACTCATTCCCAGAACCCAGAAGACACTCTTGCCATCAAGATGTTTGTAATGTCTGGAAGCAGCACTGTATTGAGCAGAGACAACAGTTGCTTCTACTCTCAAGGGGTCTGGATAATCCTGCCAGTAAGAGCTACCCTGAGCTAGGGGTACTAAATTCCAAGTCAAGTCCAACTCAGACTCAGAGTTGACTCAGAAGTTCAAGTCCAAAGTGACAAAGACTTCAAGTTGAATTTGAAGGTAATGTTCAGGCCCCATTAGCAAGGCTGGTACCTGGCACCAGTCACAACTCGGATTTACACTTACTACCAGTAGACTTGGATTGAGAATTACCACTAGCAGCAGCATCCAATGATGGTGCCAATGTGGTCACTCAGGCTGGCATTATCAGTTGTCTTATTCTAAGTCATTGCCAGCACTAACTCGAATGTAATAAATGCAGTCGCAGTTGGTATCGACTTGCCTCAGAGAATCCTCAATGGCTCCATTGGCTGACAGCATTGAGGCCTAGGCTGTAAGCATGGTCATTTTGTTATGGAGTCATGGTGCATTCTACTAACATGAAATGTGACTAGCCTGATGTTGAAGTTGTGCCCATAGGACCAGAAGGCCAGGAAACTTCTGCCAGCAGTGCAAAGCATCCATTTGTAGGTTGTGAAACCGGATGGAACCTTGAACAAGTACAACCTAAATAATAGGATGTACGCGTGATCTGATGGAGACGACGGTGGACGTAGTGGTGTCGTATACGACGACGATGACGATGGTTGAATTGCAAGTGGGAATAGAGACGTAGAAATAACGGAGCATCCGATAGCGAGGATGAGACGGCAGAGAGAAGGTATGAAGAGTGGTAAACAAATGTCCAGGCCCCAAGGGAGAGTAGACAAGTGAATAGGACTGGGGAAGGACGACAGAGAGGTACGGTATATATATGAAACTAAGGTGCTTTAGGGTAGGTCGTCTGAGTCCTAAATACTTGAGGGCCGGTGTGAGAATGAAAGAGATAAGAAGACATGAGGGAAACGCAAGGTGA
>JBBPRT010000493.1:0-11063 GCA_038093175.1 Boletus hoseneyae
CCTCTTGCCTGTTATGCCACAGTAAAAGGCTCCTTACGCCGTCACGGTACTCCTCGTCATCGCCTTCCACCATCCCCTTGATGGGGTTCGCCATTATATTTATGGTTGAAGTGATGCTCCGCAACAGTAACCGACTTGCTATTGAGATAAAGCAAGACATAAGAGAAGGATTAACATCAATTCAGGAGGAGTCTCTATCTAGAACTAAATCACTAATTCAATTAGATTCTGTTTAAGAAGAATAGAGATTCACTAATAAAAGTGAGAATCTTGGAGAAATGTATAACACAAAATGGATGCAATATCATTTTGCACAAGCTATCAATCATGGAGAATAAACAGTACCAAAGCAATACCAAGATATAGCAAAGCTTCCTCAAGATTAATAAAAAGCTTGGTATGATGCTTATAAAGATGAAACAAAATCTTTATATAAATGCAAGGTATGGAAATTTATTGATCTTCCTAAAAGACAATAACCTATCAAAGGGAGATGAGTATTTGCCATATGCCCTGGCAATTAAGTCAAAGCTTGTTTTGTTGCTAAAGGATTTACTCAAATCTTTGGAATAGATTATGAAGAAACCTTTTCTCCTGTTGCAAGATTTGAAACAGTGAGACTGGTTCTTGCACTTGCAGCACTTCATGATTGGGAAATTGAAGCACTAGATGTTAAAACTGCCTTTCTTTTTGGTAAGCTAGATAAAGAAATCTATATGATGCAATCAGAGGACTTCGTAATAAAGGGCCAGGAACAAAAGGTCTGTCACTTACAAAAGGCCATTTATGGTCTCAAACAAGCAGTCCTTCAATGGAATAAGCTACTTCATTTAAAGCCTTATTTCCTTTGAATCCAAGAGATGTACCTCTGGCTTAGGGGTTTATGTTAAATTCATTGGAAAGAATATTATTCTTATTGTCATTTACATTAATGGTACTCTCTTTCTTGGTAGCAACAAAGCACAGGTTCTTTCTCACAAAAAGAAGTTTATGCAGAAATGAGAATCAAGAGATTGATCTTGGTAAAGCCAAAGAATACCTGGGAATGTGTATCACCAGAGATAGATCTAAAAGATCTCTAATCCTTGATCAGAACAAATACACTTCTAAAGTTGTAATGCACTTTGGTCAAGAGAACTATAAGAAAACTAATGTTCCTCTACTTACTGGTTATATTCCAAGACCAAATGAAGGTAAAGATAATCCTTCTTTGTGTAGTTGTTATAAATTGGTTATTGAATCCCTGCTTTACATTATGCCTGGAACAAGACCAGACATTGCATATGTTATTATCAAAATGTTGCAGTATTCTTCTAATCCTTCAAAAGAACATTTTCAGAAAGTCATTTAAATAGTTCATTATTTATCACATTCTGAGACTTTATGTATCAAATACACAGTGACAGGTAACCATTCAGGTCTCATTGCCTATTCTGACACAGATTGGGTAGGAGATGTTGAAACTTCTCATTTAACAATAGGATATGCCATGTTTCTTGCAAACAGAATAGTATCCTGGCTTTTCAGATAACAAAAGTGTGTCCAGCTTTCATTTACAGAAGCTAAGTATTGTGTAATGACAGAATGTGCTAAACAATTACAGTGGATGCATAATTTCTTTGAAGAAATTAAAATTCCACTAAAGCACATACAGTACCTATGTGTGTGGATAATCAGAGAGAAATCTTCTTAGCTTCCAATTCTATACAAGAAGGCAGAACTAAACATGTTCACATTCTACAACACTATATTCATACAGCTGTTGAACATGGTGAAATCAAACTCTACTATGTCAATACTAATCAATTCACAGATATCTTTACCAAAAACCTAGGAAAAATAAAATTCCTAGAGGGTAGGCAACAATTGGCTTTTATACCATTCCCAACATGAACAATGAGGAGTGTTGAGATTTAACCTTAGCTCTATGCTTTGGTTAAACTAGACTGACACATAGCTAATGCTTATGCAACATTAACATTACTAATCATTTATTAGTCACTAATCAGTCTAGACTTGCCCTTAGATTATTTAATCTAACCATGTGATCTTGTCTATCACATGAGACACTTACATTATTCATATTAGTCATAATAATATAATCTCATCATATCATTCTTACTCATCATATAAGTCTTTATTTCCATTAAATAGTGTCTTTACTATAGATAAGAGCATTATCTGCTATTTGCTAGAATACTTTAGAATATTCTAAGAATGTACATAGATACAAACATCTCTATACATATTTAAGGAGAGCCCTTACACCTCATCTTATCTTAATGAGTTATCTTTTGATTTGTTCTATCTGCTCTCAAAAGCAAGACACTTGGTTTAACCAATGCTTCACCTATCCCAAGTGAGTATTCCCACTTGAGACTACTTTTACTCCTCTATCCCTTGCATAACACTCCAAGGTACTACTTGTACTGCAAGAGCAAGGATGAAGAAAAATGTGTAAGGAATATAAGATCAGTTCAGGATCAACTTGTTCAAAAAAGCAAATCTGTCAGACATAGCATCCTAAGGTCACTGAAATGTTGGATTTATGGGTCTCAAAGGTAATGGCTGATGGAATTCTTCTCACAGGAGAGATACCACATCAAAAATGGAGAAAGGTTGCTAACTTGGTTAGCATGCCAGAGGATGAGTAGCTAAACCTTAGTGAGAGTTGGTTGAGTCAGTACAAGACAAGAGCTGGATTGAAGGACATGAAATGTCATGGTGAAGCTGCTTCAGTAGCCTTTGAGACTATGAACAAGGAATGACAGCATATACAAGAGCTTATCAAAAAGTATGGATATCAGCTATATGATATCTTCAATGTGGATAAATCTGGATTATTCTATGTGTACATTCTCTCCTCTTCGCAAGTCAAATAGTAATGAGTTTAACAAATCAGATCAATATGTCTCCTAACCGTGATCTTTCAGATAAGCAGCAATCTAGCGTAAAAGGGAATAAAGCTTGGCTAACTTATTTGTTTATGGCAAATGCAGACAGCTCAGTGAAACTGTTTCCACTAATCATTGGGAAAGCACAAAAGCTCTGTGCATTCAAAAACAAGACAGGCTTGCAATTTGGCTTTTACTATCAGAATAATACCAAGGCATGGATGACTACCTCACACTATCAAGAATGGCTATTGGATTGGGATCAGAAGTTGCAAAATGAGGGAAGAAAGATTCTTCTTCTATAGGATGATTTCTCAGGGCACATTGTTTCTGACACTCTTACCAATATTGGAGTTGAAAATTTTAAGCCAAACCTGACCATGCATATACAGCCAAGTAACCAAGATATTATTCATTGTTTCAAGACACATTACTGTGCCAAGTTCATCTAGTGTGTGGTTGATCTGTATGAAGCTAGAACCACTCCCTCTGAAATCTATGCCATTAACCAAGTTGATGCAATGTGGCTTGCTCAAGAAGTATGGAACAATATGGATACTATAATTATCCCTGGCAAAAGGCCCACATTTTACCAGATGCCATGTCATCACCAGTGCTCATTCAACCCACTATCCCAACCTCATCCCTCATCCATCCATCCAATGCTACAAATAACCTGGCCCCCATTCTTGATACTGAAATGCTTGTTAAAACTGCCTTGGACAACCTTAAGGCAACTGGGGCTCTTCAGCATTTAAACCAGATGGAAATTGCAGAACTTCTGAATCCAGCAATCAAGTCCCATAACATTTTCAAAGCAATAGATGAGAATATTTTCAATGCCGTGACAAATGCAAGGAAGGTAAGGAATACTGGCAGTGGCAACTTGGATAGCCACAACCTGGACTTGGACCCTCTTGATGTACCTGCACAAGTGCAACACATCGTGAACTGCTCTAGACAGTGGTAATGCTGTGAAACCATGTCACCTTTCTCAATGATCCATTTGCATGCAAGCTGGAAGTGATATTGGGGTCATTTGGATAGCAGACTCATGCAGTCAAGATGCACATAATGATTCTGCAGCCTGGCTTGCCATTTTGAGAAGCTATGAGCTGAATTGAGCTAGGCCCCATAAGCTCTGAAGCCACACAGAAGATTACATATTCCTATTACCAGCAAGAGCCAATAACTATAAATGGTATGCAGATATGAAATTTTCATTTCGTCTACCAATCCTATTCATTTGCTTATTACAAAAAATAAATATATCTAACACTAAAAAACTACCTCACTGGCCCAAACATACAGCTGCACCATCTGCACATGTAACATATGCTGAGAATGCTGCTAATTTGGAGCTTTCCTTCCATTGGAAAGCTCAGGTAGCAATGCAGCCAACTGAAGGTGACAACACAGTGAATACACTCGCACTTGGTGGCAAGGCTGGTCAAAAACAGACTTGAAAGGTCCTCAACATCAATGCTGTTATGTCTTCTGACAAGTCTGATGCCAACTTGAGCCCACCCAAAAAGAAAAAAGATAAGTTTCCACAACTTCATAGTGACTATGTATAATTCCTCACAAATATTTCATAGAGCTTCAGAAGAATCATGTAGTGTCACAGGCCAATAGACTTACCTGTGATGCTACTAGATCTGATGGCCTACTCAAGGACATCCAAGTTATTGATGTAGACGAGCCAATCAAAAGGGGATGGGCTGAACATATTCAAGATGTTGATGCACACTTCTCCACTCCACACCTTAACCCGGACAACAATAAAATTTGGGATTGCAACACTTGTAGATGTATTATCTTTTCTTTGCATTATCAAAATTTCTTTGACTGTCTATGTACTAGCAAACAACTCAAAAAGCATGTTGCTATTGTCGACCAAACAATTATATTATAGCATCATCAGCAAGTAGCCCACAAAGAAATGTATTAGAAGTGGGCTACTGACAATGAGTTCATGTCTATGCTACCCATGGACACCAAATGCTACCAAGATGAAGAAGCCCATCAATATGACACCACCTTGTCTGGTGCTATCAGTAGGCAACCTTCCCTTGATAGTCATCTTGTGCTGGTGGGCACAATTGTTCACTATTCAGAGTCTATGTTTTGCAATACTGCTATTGAGTGGCTCATTGCAATAGACCAGCTCACTGACAGCAATTGACTTGCTAACAAATGGTGCTAAAGCATATCCATTGCATGGAACATCTGACATTCCAAAGATTATTCAACATTATTTCACATGCTTCCAACAAGATCAAGGTGCCTGGTCACACTATGATGCATAAGCCCACTACCAAGAAATTCAAGATTGACTTCCTCTCACTCAAAAAGAGACTATTGGTATATATGCATACCCTTATGCTTTACTCAACTAATATAGTACAATAGGGCCAAAATGCTCAAGAATAAATCAACCTCACATGTGACGCATGGCAAGCCTCAAACTACAACAGGTATTTTGCTGTCACTGCATCATGGATCAAAGAGAATGTTACAAAGTATAAGTAGTATCTTGAAGTGTTATATAAGGGATAGAGGAGTAAAAAAGTAGTCTCAAGTGGAAACACTCACTTAGGATAGGTGAAACATTGGTTAAACCAAGTGTCTTGCTTTAGAGAGCAGATAGAATGAATCAGAAGATAACTCGTTAAGATAAGATGAACCATAAAGGCTCTCCTTAAATACATACAGAGATGTTTGTACCTATGTACATTCCTAGAATGTTCTAAAGTATTCTAGCAAATAGCAGATAATGCTCTTATCTATGGTAAGAATATCATCCAATGGAAATAAAGACTCAAATGATGAGTAAGAACGACATGATGAGATTATATCATTATGACCAATATGAATAGTGTAAGCACCTCATGTGATAAATAAGATCACATGGTGAGATTAAATAATCTAAGGCAAGTCTAGACTAATCAGTGCCTAATAGATAATTAGTAACATTAATTGTTGCATAAGTGTTAACTATGCATCAGTCTAGTTTAACCAAAGTGTAGTGCTAAGGTTAAATCTCAACAGAATACTTCATATAGGCCTTATTACATTCATTCAACTCAACAATGCACACAACAGGGTCTGTTTCAGGCAGGCACTGTATAAAGCTGTCAAATGCCTGAGTACTGTATAACTCATAGGGTGTGTGATCTGCTGCTGCCGTACTGTCTGCTCACATCTCCAATTAGATTGGATATGTCACAAGCAACAATGCAACCAACAATGACATGATGATGATGGAGTTTGCATGTCTTTTGACATTTGAGACAGGTAACCCCTTTGATGGGGTGAAGTGATGATTATGGTAAGTTGGTGTTATGGAGCATTGCTGTGATGTGACATGTCAATGAGAAGACCATCAAGATCATAGATAAAGCAATGAGGAGTATGGTGGGGTCATCATGCAGAGAGTGCCTTGTGATGTGACATGTCAATGAGAAGACCATCAAGATCATAGATAAAGCAATGAGAAGTATGGTGGGGTCATCATGCAGAGAGTGCCTTGTGATGTGACATGTCAATGAGAAGACCATCAAGATCATAGATAAAGCAATGAGAAGTATGGTGGGGTCATCATGCAGAAAGTGCCTTTTACAGTAGCATAACTGGCAAGAGGAAAGGCAGCCCTCCACTGTAGTGCTCAGGCAGTTCAAACATGGGGAACCAGGTAAGAACCAAGTGACTAAGGGAAAATACAGGAGGGGATGTGGATACTTATAGTAACTATAAGGGTTTAGGATAGGCTCCTGTACTATAGGGCTGATGTGGGATATAACTAAATAAAGAGTCTATGAGGTTACCATGAGGTATGATGTATGTTGACATCATAGTCTAGACCAATGATGTCATAGAGCTCCAGACCTATGGTGACATCATGTCATGTGATCATCTAATCATAAGATAATAGATAAGATGTCTGGTCACATGATACCTGGTCACATAATGCGATAAGATAAGATAAGATCATCCAGTGTATTGTCGTAGCTCATCCGATAACAGTTAGTCCTAATCATAATGGCTGACAACTGCATATATTGACTGTTACATGTGTCTATCACAGCAACAATCCCTCCTCACCTGATGCTAACATCGTTGTCTTAAGTAATAGTGAGGATTGGGATCTGATCAGCCTTATTTGTGCCATCTCTGTGAAGATAGGTACTCTTACATGTACAATAATTGGAGTTGCTAAGACACTGACAAGCATTCTTAGGCTTGTTCATCAGCACAGTGCAAAGAATTATTTAGACACACTCCCTCCTCCCCCTGCAACTTATCCTTGATATGAAAGTACAATGGTCCTCAACATTCAACATGCTTAGTCACATGCTCAAACTCAAAGAGGTATGCATATCTGATGATGTTTGTGTGCTTACACTTGCTGATATTAATACAGAACATCAATACTTTTGTTGAACAACTTGTATTCAAAAATCACAGGGGCAATCCAGAGAAGTGCCACAAAGTCCTGGGGCTTCAGTTATTGGAAGAGGAGTGAGACCAAGTCTGTCTCCTGCTAGCCCTTCTCATGGTATATCATTATTATCTTTCATCATATACTGATGCTGATGTGACACCGTTCACATTAGTTTGCTGAAAATGCTCAACATGCATTCTTGATAGAACAGGAACCTACACTACATACAGCCCTCCTGGCCTTGGAGACACTACACAAAGCATGGTCATTACACACAAAGAGTAAGAAGTTTACAAAATTCAGTGCCACACTTGAAGTAGGGGTACAAAAAATATCCCACTACTATAAGTATATCACGACATCCAACATGCATATCATAGCAATGAGTAAGTGGTCTTGCAATATGTCATACCTATCTGATGCTTGTTTTCTTTCTCTAGTTCTTGATCCTCATCAAAAGCTCAACTACTATACATCCATGCCAATTAGGGTGAACAGCTTGCAAATGAAACAACAATGCACACCGAATTTATTGTAAGTTAATTGTTTCTCAATCATGTTCTCCATTAATGAATCCAATAGTACAAAGAACATTATTATGTGATGTACAACTCTGACAACGATGCCCCTTAGCCCATGGACCACAAACATCACATCACAACATGCAATCCCAAGCTTGAGGCCCTTTTGGGGTCTGATATCAACAACAAGAGTGATGGCAAGGACAAGGACATAATTGGCTGGAACTGGAGCAGCAAGTGCAGTGATGATCCCACACACCTGTGGCTGCAAGAATTCTATGACTACCTCAACATGCAGGAACACTTTGGCAACACCACTATTGTGCAGTGGTGGGGAATGCATTCTGTGCAATATTCAGTATGGGGATCCCTGGCATGGGATTTTCTCCCTATCATGGCCAGTTCTGTATCATTAGAATATGCATTTTCATCTGCAGGGATAACCATCAGCAGGTGCCACATCTGTCTTAAGGCTGGTATTGTGGAAGCTCTTCAAATCTTAAAGTGTAGTACAAGGTCAAGTGTCCTGGTTCAAGACTCAGAGAATCCTTTACTCACTCATGAGGCATGGGAAGCAAGATTCTGGCAATGATGATGGAGAGACTGAGGATGAGTGGAATGGTAATATTGAATAGCTTATTTTCATGGCTATAGTACTACATTTTATCTTGTACTTAGTGTTTTGGTACTGCATCTTATGTCAAGCCACAGCTTAGTGTTATGTTTTCTTTGTACACTTTACCCGTTTCTTTGTTGGATGAGGACCGACCTCACCAAAACATGTACTCGTCCTCGTCTATGCTAACCTTCTTCCCTCGGACTAGTACTTGGCCGTTCAGGCCCCGTCAAGTATCTCTTATGTGATCCTATCTTTTGACTCATTCTTGCTTATGCTTTAGATACAACACCGTCGTATCTCTTATTTCCTTATCTCTTTATCTCCGCTGACTAATCGTTCTCTCCATTTCCATTCGCTTCCATCCGATTAGTCATCTTCATCTTGGCTTGTATATAAACCCGTTGAATACTGTCCTGTATTCCCCACACTAGCTTACTCAATTCTACCTCAGTCCCTAGCCTCACTCTGCGCCTGCCCAAGTATCCCTTGGACCTCTCTAAGTCTTCGTCGTACTTCTGAGTCGACACTCCTAGTTTTACCTATCGACTATTGCCGATAGCCTCCAACCCTTACCAATAGGTAGTGGGCCGTCGTCTTGTCAAGAAACCCTTGACCCTTGTCTCCAGAAAAACCTCCTAGGAGAAACCTCTGCGTCTGGAGCCTTCAACCTCCATCCTTGAGTCCTCGCTCGTCCCTATCCGGGCCAAGTGTAACAAAAGACTAGCATGCCAACCCTTGTGGCCTACCATTGTTGTAGTTTGCCAAAATTTCTCAACCACCCTCAAACCCTCGACCCTACCACCTCCGGTGGAGATAACCTGAACCCTCACCTCAGACTTCTGAACACAAACCCTCCATCTCCAAAGAGGAAGAATCTCCTGACGAAACTCTACCTACTCTAGATGAGCAGAAAGTTGCCCTTGACCTTAGCCACCAGTTATTTAAAAGACTCGTCATCCCACAAGTACCTACACCACCCAGCCCCACCCCTGTCCAACAAATTCCAATGTTCACCCTCCCACCCCCACCTGCTATGTCCACCACCAAACCCACTGAACTCTGCATCGGTACCCCCGAAGCTTACGATGGTTCCGCCGAATGTGCCATACCCTGGCTGCAATCTGTGCAGTTCTACCTTGAAATAAACAAGGACGTTTACAACTCCGATGCAAAACAAATCGCATTTGCACTCTCATACATGACTAAAGGCTCTGCCTCATCCTGGGCATCCACCTTCTGCGATTCCACTATCTCAGGGTCAACTATCTCAATGGGCACCTTCACCCAATTCATCACCAAGTTTGAAACCTGGTTCAAACACCACGACGTCACTGGCAACGCCATCGCCTGGCTCTCCACCAAGCGGATGATCCGTGAAAAGTGCAAAGATGGCTCCTTCATTTACAACCTTTCACTCACTCATTTCACAGCGGAATTCCAAAACACCATCTCCCAAGCTAAGATTACCGACACCAACATCCTCATTGGCTACTACTCCACCGCCATTCCCCCTGAACTTATGCGCTGCATCATGGCCATGGACACCATCCCTACCACCATAGATGAATGGTACAAGAAAGCAGTTCATTTTCAAACTCAGAAAGACCGTGCTGACAAGATCGCCAAACACAATTCTCGTCCTTCCCATTCCTACACCCCGTTCGCTACTCCCCCTACCTCCAGGATGAAAGATCCCAATGCCATGGACGTCGATGTCATTCGCATCACCAAACTCACCACTGATGAACGGAAACATTGCATTGAGAAAAAGCTCTGCTTCCACTGCCGACAACCCAGCCACTCTAGTTCCAACTGCCCTCAATTCTCTAACAACAACCCCTGCCCCCGCAAAGTCCAAGTTGTCAAACAAGATGACGATCTCCCCGCATTGAGAGAAGTAGAGGATAGCGACGATGATAATTCAGTTCGTCGTATTTCTTTTGTACCTTCGGGTTTTTAAACCGGGAGCCTCGATCGATGCAAGCCCCTCCTGTTACTTGTGTTATAGTTCAGGACCTAACGCTGCATATTTTCAATTTTCTTCATCTTATCGGACTTAGTCGACTTTCACTTTCACAGTCACGTGACCAAGTCACCTGACTTACCCCTATTTTAGATCACGTGACATTCTGCTCTTCTTCGTCACGTGACCTCACACGTGACCGTGGGACAACACGTGACTCGAGTCTAGACCAGGTCCAGACTCTCGTCTTATCTATGATGTCACGCCTCACGGTTACCTTGTGTTTCCCTCATGTACTCTTATCTTGTTCATTCTCACACTGGCCCTCAAGTATTTAGGACTCAGACGACCTACCCTAAAGCACCATAGTATCATATATATACCGTACCTCTACGTCGTCTTTCCTCAGTCCTATTCACTTGTCTACTCTCCCTTGGGGGCCTGGACACTTTGATTACTACTCCTACCATTGCACTTGCCGATTCATCCCTGTTAACGGATGCTCTTTACCTATCACATTGAAATACCACTCGCCTTGTTCCACGTCGAACTTATTGTGATCATCGATACTCTCCGTCAACGCGTCGTCTCCATCCAGTCACTCGTCAGGCCTATTGTCTTA
>JBBPRT010000494.1:0-11049 GCA_038093175.1 Boletus hoseneyae
GGGTATGAATCTCCCAGCTGTAACCATATCTGCATGATTGCCCACGTCGCAAGCGCATGTAGTCCACTCCATGTAGTACGTTGTCACCATCTGTCGTATTTCTTCTTGAATCTCTCTGCTTGACAAGACAGAGGGTTTTGATCAAAGCGCCGCCGCCGCGATCCGTCTCAGTTTGTGGGGCTATGTCGAACTTGTCGGCACCCCCGGGAGAAAAGCCATTATTTTCAGAATTTGCAATGTGAGTATCTCGCAGAAGGTCTCAAACGGTGAATAAGATAGTTAATGTTACTGCATACAGGTGTGCGGCGAGTCTCCGATGAAGCATGTCTTCCGGACCACATAGAATCGGCTTTGGCCACCCTACAAACAATGTACACCTCCGCTCTGCTTTCTCAAAGCCAGCAATCCGCTCCAACTGGCTCAAGACCGTCGTCCGCTAGAAGGGAGGAATCAATTGACGAACGATATCTCTGCGTAGTATTGCTTACGAGCACTGCAGCCCTCTGAAGGAGGACTCGGAACAGCAACTGCAAGTTGCATAGTGATTAATATAGCCACTGCCATGACACGGGACATGAAGGAGAGTTGCATATTTGTGTGAGGGTGGAGGATGATATGTGTTAGGACACAACTCAAGGACCACACGAAGAGTGATGGTTTGCTCAAGAAGGATAGAATATTCTGAAAGTGGGGAACTACGACAGGATGTCCTTACTTATACACTACTTGCCTCGAGGCTTACTCATGTTTACAATGAGGCAATGATGTCATACTATGTCATAGTTCTAGAGTGGTCTGGAATGTGATAGAATGTGTGATAATGTGAAATGTGAAAGAGAAAGAAAGGAAGAGAAATAAGATCCTAACATTACCCCCTTTTCAAGGTGTGATGTCCATGACACATGTAGTATTGGCTAGGGGTATTTCAAACATGGAACTGGGATATTTTTGGAATTTTTTACGATATTCGAGAAAATCAGAAGAGGAAAATAAAGGAGAAGGTTGTGTGGAAGTTTCTTGTCAGAGGCATATTGAAACTGGATGGGAACCTGAACGAGTTAGACCTTTGATAGTAGGTCTGACGAGGGAACTAATTGAGACGACTTGTTGTGAGATAGTGTCGAAGACGACGACTGTTACGCTTGGCCCGGGTAGGGACGAGCGAAGACTCAAGATGGAGGTTGGAGACTCCAAACGTAGAGATTTCCCCTAGGAGGCTTTCCTGGGGACAAGGGTCAAGGGTTTCTTGACGAGACGACGGCCCACTACCTGTTGGTAAGGGTTGGAGGCTATCGGCAATAGTCGATAGGTAAACGAAGAGCGTCGACTCAGAAGTACGACGAAGACTTAGAGAGATCCAAGGGATACTTGGATGAACGCAGAGTGAGGCTAGGACTCAGGTAGAATTGAGTAAGACTAGCGTGGGGAATACAAGACGGTATTCGACGGGTTTATATACACAAGCCAAGGTGAGGATGACTAATCGGATGGAAGTGAATGGAAATGGAGAGAACGATTAGTCAGTGGAGATAAGGAGATAAGAAGATAAGAGATACGATGGCGTCGTATCTAAAGCGTAAGCAAGAATGAGTCAAAAGATAAGATCACGTGAGAGGTACTCGACGGGGCTTGAACGGCCAAGTACTAGTCCGAGGAAGAAGGTTAGCATAGACGAGGATGAGTACATGTTTTGGTGAGGTCGGTCCTCATCCAACAAGGAAAAAGAATAAAGTGTACAAAGAAAACGTAACAACGACGAGTGAGATGGTAAACGTTGTAGATGGTATTGAAATGTAGAAACGATGTAGCATCCAATAACGAGGATGAGATGGCTAAGTGCAATGGTAGGAGTAGTAGTCAAAGGTCCAAGGCCCCCAAGGGAGAGTTAGACAAGTGAATAGGACTGGGGAGAGACGACGTAGGGATACAGTTTATATATGTAAATACGGAGGTTTAGGGTAGGTCATCTGAGTCCGAAAAGGTTAAGGGCCGGTGTGAGAAGAGTAAAGATAAGAGAACATGAGGAAAGAGCAAGGTGTCCGTGAGGCGTGACATCATAGATAAGACAAGAGTCTGGACCAGGTCTAGACTTGAGGCCACGTGTTGTCCCACGGTCACATGCGAAGTCATGTGACTGCGAAAGTGAAAATGGCTAAGTATGATGAAGTGAAGAAAAGTGAAAAACGTAGCATGAAGGTCCTGAACTATAACACATATAGGACAGGAACAAGGGGAATTGAGTTCTTTGGATGAGTAATGCATTTGGACTTTTTTGGTGGATCGTGGGGCTATGGGATGCTTTCGGTAGAAGTCTTTTATGGCATCCTTGGCATGAGGTAATTTAGTTTCGGCAATCCATTCATTTTCCTTGTAGGGAAAGCCTTTCCAGGACACAAGATATTCAATATGTCCACGGGCGTTGTTATTGGACGAGCTACAATACTTGCGATTACACTCGGACTCACTTATGAACGGTTTACTACAGACTCTCTTATCTTATCTTATCAGATAACGTCACGTGACTGGTCACGTGACCATCCGGTTATCTGCCTTAGATCTTATCTATTACTTACCCCTAGGAGAGTCACGTGATACTGGCACGTGACATGCTGACATAGCGGTCTAGGTCAACGACGTCATAGTCTAGACAATGATGTCACCATGACATCATACCTCATGTCCACTGCATGGACTCCTTCTATACCGGCCCTAGAGTACCTATCTCACACCTCCCTAAAGGCATCCTTACATATATATACCATACCCTGTACTCTAGATATCCCCCAGTCTATTCACTTGATTCTTACCTGGTTCCCTACGTCTGAACTGCCTGGGCATCACAGTGGAGGGCTATTCCCTTTTTGCCAGTTATGCCACTGTAAAAGGCTCTCTACGACGTCTACGCGACTCCTCTATCATCGACTTCACCATCGCCCTTGATGGGCTTGCCTTTATTTAAGGTTGAAGTGATGCTTTGCAACAAAGGCTATGCTATAAGGCAGTGCCAAATGCTGTACAAGCTGTGTTTGCTGTGTGGGCTGTGTGAGGCTGTGAGTCAGGCTATGTGCAGAGATGAAGGAGGCTATGCGGTACGTGGCTATGATAGGCTGTGCACTGGGCTGTGTGATATGCGGTAGTGATCCGATACAGCCTTCAGGTAAGATCCATTGGTCTGTGTGCAAGTCACGTGACTAATTCAGGGCAGGCCCCTAGTAGACTTGTAGATGAGCTATGGTGGGCGTGATTTGAGAGATAGGGGCTAGTAAGGAAAGTGGCCATAGCGAGTTAGAGAAAATAGGGAAAAATATGGAAAAATAGGGGAAAAATAGAGAGATCGTAACACTACCCCCTTTCTATGAATCGACGTCCAGGCGATTGAAGGGTAAGAGGTGTGATGGCATTTCCATGGCAGGTTCTTTAAAGTCAGTGAAAGATGACAAGAAATCATGTTGGAGCATGCGGATACGGCATGGAGCGGCAGGGTGGGAGGTGTGGAAATCAGCAATAGCATCTTTAGATCTGGATAGATTAGTAAAAGGTTCCCACGTGCAATCCTCATCAGTGTACCCTTTCTAATGAACCAAGTACTCCAGCCGATTACGGCGGAAGCGCAAATCCACCAGATAATCCACTTCATATTCTATGTCACGATCTTCCGTAACCATGACAGGTCCTGGGCAGAAGGTGGACTGTCCAGGGAGGATTTCCCGGTAGGGTTTGACACGTGAGATATTAACAACAGGGTGGATTCTCATAGAGCAGGGAAGGCGGAGTTCTAGTGCATTGGTGCTGACAAGTTTAGTGGTTTCATAAGGGCCAAGCCATTTCTCACTCAATTTTCGAGCAGCACGGGTAAGGTGGAGATTCGTGGTAGATAGCCACACTTTGTCTCCCACAGAGTATGATGGTGATGCTGAGCGGTGTTTATCAGCTTGGAGTTTCATGGCATCACGTGCTTTAGTTAGGTTTTCCCGTGTCTTAGTGAGTACGTCATCAATGTGGGTGGCAAAGCTGTCAGCTGCTGGTGCTGAGACAGTGGCTGGTTCGGTTCCCATTCGTGGTACATAAGTGCGCGTGATGGAGAAGGGGGAGTGTCGGGTAGCTGCTTGCTGTTTGGAGTTGTAGGAAAATTGAGCTATGGGGAGCCAATCTATCCATCTATCCTGCTGGTCAGATACAAACAAGCAGAGATACTGTTGAAGGTCCCTATTCATCCGTTCGGTTTGTCCATTAGTCTGTAGGTGGAATGCAGTAGAGAGCCTAGGTGTGATGCCAAGCCATTTACATAAATCTGTCATGACTGTGGAGGCAAACTGAGGACCACTATCGGAGATGATGCTCCGGGGAAGCCCATGGTTCTTCCATACATGGTGAAGGTACAACCGAGTGGTATCCATGGCGGAAGTGGTTTTATGGCACAGTATGAATATGACTTCTTTGGAGAAGCAATCAACTATAACAAGAATGGAGTCGTAACCATCAGATAATGGGAGATCTGTGGTGAAATCAACCGAAATATCTTCCCATGGTTTATCCGGGGTTTCAAGGGGGAGGAGCTTTCCTGAGGGAGGTTGATTGGTGCCTTTGAAGCGTGCACAGCGGTCACACCGACTAACGTAATCTTTGACAAGAGTAGAAAGACCATCCCATGTATAATGTTTTTTAATAAGGGCGAGGGTCTTCTCTGTTCCGGGATGTCCAGCGATAGGTGTGTCATGGTGTAGGCGCATGACTTCCATTCTGAGATTGTCATGATTTGGTATGAAGATCTGATTTTGATTGTTTAAAAGTGTTCCTTCTTCGGTTGATGTCATTCCTTGACTTTCTAGTTTCAGAACTTCAGACTCTTTGAGCATTATGGTGGCGGTTTTAATGCGTGAGAGTAGTTCCTTGATGTTGGTGGCAAGATGGACAGAGGTGGTGGCGATAGACATTCCTGTAGAGCCAAATCCACTATGTCCACGGTCTGTTTCATCTAAAGTGTCCACCTCGATAACAGGTGATAGATCTATCCTTTCAATGATGAGCTGAGCTATCCGGTCGCCTTCTTTTACTTCAAAGTTGGTATCTGAGAAGTTGAAGAGGAGAACCCTTACGGATCCTCGGTAATCGGAATCAATTACTCCTGCTCCCACATCAATCATATGTTTAGCAGCAAGTCCGCTTCTAGGTGCTATCCTTCCATAAGTGCCTTGTTCCAAGGCGACGGCTATCTGTGTGTCGACTAGAATTTTCCCATGTCTAGGGACTATTGCTATCTGTGTGCTGTAGAGGTCTAGGCCAGTGGCGTATTCACTTCCCCTGGTTGGGAGGTAAGCCTTTTCCGAGAGTTTCTTTACCCTGAGGGGGCATGTATTGATGACTGTGGCAATATGTTCTTTCAGTATTACTAATACTGCTTTATTGTCTTCTTCTATTCCTATCATGTGGTCCGCGCGTCTAGAGAGTGCATCGGCTTTTCCCATTTGAGCTCCTGCTTTGTGTACTCATTTATAGTTAAAGCGAGTAAGGTATTGTGCCCATCGGGCCTATCGGCAGTTGAGATCTTGCCGTTGCATGAACCATTGCAGATTGGCATGATCGTTCCATATTTCAAATTGAAGTTGTGCTCCTTCTAGGTAGTGGCACCATTGTTCTAGGCTTCTGATTACGCTTAGCATTTCTTTGTCTGCCACTGGGTAATTCCGTTCCTCTGGGGACATAGAGTGGGAAGAGAACGCGACCAGGTGCCATTTCCCATCTTGTTCTATGGAAAGTACAGCACCAGTGGCAAAATTAGATGCGTCAGTCTCTAAGTGGAATTGTTTGTCTATATCCGGATAGGCAAGGATAGGGGCGGTAGTAAATTTCTCCTTAAGTGTGTCTGTTATAGTTCAGGACCCTCACGCTACGTTTTTACTTTTCTTCACTTCATCATACTTAGCACTTTTTACTTTCGCAGTCATGTGACCCCTTTTAGGATCACGTGACTTTCTGCTCTTCCTCGTCACGTGACCTAACATGTGACCGTGGGACAACACATGACTCAAGTCCAGACCCAGTCCAGACACTCATCTATCTGTGATGTCACGCCTCACGGTTATCTTGCTGTTTCCTCATGTTCTCTTATCTTTGTCTTTCCCTCACTGGCCCTCAACTATTTAGGACTCAGATGACCTACCCTAAACCACCCTAGTATCATATATATACCGTTCCCTCTCGTCGTCTTTTCCTTAGTCCTATTCATTTGTCTACTCTCCCTTGGGGGCCTGGACACTTTGTTTACCACTCCATTTCTCTACCCTTGCACTGTGCTGAACTCATCCTTGTTAACGGATGCTACATCGTTACTTCGTATCAATACCATCGTCTACTTGCACCATCTCACTCGTCGTTGTCATCGACACCATCTTGCAAACCATCGTCTCTATCAGTTCCCTCGTCACTCCTGCTGATAAGCAGGATTAACTCGTCCAAGTCTTCATCCGGTTTCAGTGTCGAAGGCGGTTTGTTGACTTGCTTCCCATTTGAACGGGGTGTCCTTTTTGGTAAGATCATTAAGTGGGCGTGCCACTTGAGCGTAATCTTTGATAAAGCGGCGATAGAAGTTGGTGAGGCCCAAGAAACTTCTTACGTTGCACACTGTTTTAGGTGTGGGCCATTCGGTGATGGCTTTTACCTTCTCATTATCCATTTGGATACCATTCCTAGATACTATCATTCCTAAGAATTTGACTTTGGTGATGCGGAAGCTGCATTTCTCAGGTTTGGTGAAGAGATCATTAGCCTCTAAGCGACGGAGGACTTCAAGTACCACTTTGTAATGTTCCTTAATGTCTGGGGACTTGGTAAAGATCATGAGGTCATTGATGTAGACCACCATCACTCCTTCCATGTTAGTGAAGATTTCGTTCATCATGGTCTGGAATGTGAAACCGGATGAAAGCCTGAATGAGTTATACCTGCGTTCCAGCAGGGAGGACGAGTGAACTTAAAGAGATGATAAGTCGGGAATCGGTGTCATAGACAACGACGAGCGCGATGACACAAGATGATGATGGGATGGAAACGTAAAAACGACGTAGCATCTGTTAATGAGGATGAGGTGGCAAAGTGCAATGGTATGGAAAGGAGTAGTAAACAAAGTGTCCAGGCCCCCAAGGGAGAGTAGACAAGTGAATAGGACTAAGGAAAAGACGACGAGAGGGAATGGTATATATATGATACTAGGGTGGTTTAGGGTAGGTCATCTGAGTCCTAAATAGTTGAGGGCCGGTGAGGGAAAGACAAAGATAAGAGAACATGAGGAAACAGCAAGATAACCGTAAGGCGTGACATCATAGATAGATGAGTGTTTGGACTTGGTCTGGACTTGAGTCATGTGTTGTCCCACGGTCACGTGACAAGGAAGAGCGGAAAGTCACATGATCCTAAAAGGGGTCAAGTCATGTGACTGCGAAAGTGAAAAGTGCTAAGTACGACAAGATGAATAAAATTGAAAAACGTAGCATGAGTTCCAGAACTATAACACTACCCCCCATTCACCAGCTTTGAGATCCAGTCTCGAATTGGTGAATTCCGAATAGGAGGGACTGAACGGAGAGAAGAGAGACGTGAATTGTTCTTCAGAGATCCCACAGATAGGGTGTGGGGCTGCGGGGTGAGCTGTGTGAAAGTCGTTGATGGCGTCTTGGGCGTGTTTCAAGTTTACAGCGGGTTCCCAGGTGCGATCCACCTCGTCCCACCCTTTCCAATGGGTGAGGTATTGCAATTTTCCGCGGTAGAGATGTGATTGGACGATAAAGTCCACTTCATATTCCTCATGACGACCTTCGGTCACGGTAACGGCATCGGGTTTATATACATTTTGTCCGGCTAGCGGAGCTTTGTAGGGTTTTACGCAGGAAATGTTGACAGTAGGGTGAATGGAAACGGAGGAGGGGAGGACAAGGGTGACGGCATTAGGGAGGATGGCGGAGATATGGTAAGGGCCAATGTATTTTTGAGTTAATTTACGAGCTGGATAGGGAAGGGAGAGATGATCCATCGAGAGCCAGATGAGATCACCGATAGAATACGTGGGAGTGGTAGAACGTTTGGATTCTTGTACGTGTGACATCCGATCGCATGTTTTCTTTAATGTTTCACGTATCTCGTCATGGGAACGTCCGAGGGTTTTAGCAAACGACCCCCCAGGGGTTTTAGTGGACGTTGTGGGTTCGCTTCCCATGCGCGGTGCGTAATTTCGTGTGATCGTGAACAGTGAAGTTCCGGTTGCCGTTGAGATGGCGTTGTTGTGTGCAAATTGAGCCATCTTTAACATAGATGCCCAAGAATCCTGATTTTTTGCCACGTAGGCCTGTAGATAAGCGAGGATCTCCCGATTGATCCGTTCCGTTTGTCCGTCTGTCTGTGGATGGTATGCCATAGACAGCTTCTGCTGTATGCCCAAGACTTTCAGCAACTCTCTGGTAAACTCCGAGATGAATTGCGGTCCTCTATCGGAAAGAATAGCGTTAGGAAGTCCATGGAGACACCAAACGTGGTCTCTAAATAAAGAGGCTAAGTCCGAGGAAGAAGTAGTTTTCATACAAGGGAAAAAAACAATTTCTTTGGAGAAACGGTCCACAACAACCCCTATAGAATCAAAGCCAAGAGAAAGGGGAAGTCCGGTTACGAAATCAATTGAAATGTCTTCTCATAGGTGGGAAGCAACGGGTAAAGGAAGAAGTTTTCCTGCTGGTGGCTTTGACGAACCCTTCGTGAGGGAGCACACCTGGCAGTGTTTGATGTACGTAAAAATGTCTTTGGTGGCTCCAGGCCACCAGTAAAATTTGCGAATTGAAGCAATAGTACGATTGCAGCCAGGATGTCCCATGACTGGAGAATCATGAAAAATAGAAATGAGTTCGTTACGAAGAGAAGGGGGCACGAAAACAATGCCGTTGAAATTTCTGAAGAGTCTGTCCATTGCGTAGTATTCATATTCATTTACTGCGTCAACGTTGAGCCTAGAAGATTCCATACATAATTTAGTTTCAAAATTTGGAGTGAGAGACGTGGAAGAAATGGCTTGAACTCCCATGGAGCCAAACCCTTTGTTGTTTCGTTCTGACTCGTCTAGAGTCTTTGATTCGGATAATGTTGGGTTTTCTATTTTTTCAATAATTAGTTGAGCGATACGGTCAAACTTAGAGATGTGGAAGGAAGAGTTGGAATGGTTGAACAGAATTACACCAATTTCTCCTCTATAATCGGCATCAATGACTCCTGCCATGACATCGATTTTATGCTTGAAGGCGAGGCCTGATCGTGGTGCAATTCTGCCATAGGTACCGAGGGGAAGTTGAATCTTGACACAGGTGGGGACGAGTTGTTGGTCATGGGCAGGGATGTCAAGATCCTCGGTGGAATACAGGTTGAAACCTGCAGCGGAGGAGGAGCCCTTCGAGGGTAAACAGGCATCTGGGGAAGTGAATTCAACTGGAATAGATAAAGAAGAAGATCATAAAATGTTGGAAGGGAAAACAGTGATATTCTCATTTAACTTATCGACTGCGTCACCATGGTCTGGGTGACGAGAGAGAGCGTCGGCACGTCCATTCGTGTTGCCGGGTTTGTAAATCAGGGTATAGTTGAACTCCTAAAGGAGTTCGTGCCATTGCGCCTGGCGACCAGAGAGCGTTTGAGGCTTTTTCCAGTATTCGAGATTTTTATGATCTGTCCAAATCTCGAAATTAGCCTTCCCAATGAGATAGTGACGCCACTCCTCGAGAGTGCATATGATAGCGAGCAACTCCTTGTCGTAGACTGGGTAGTTGCGTTCGGCAGAAGAAAAAGAATGTGAAAGGAAAGTGCAGGGGTGCCAAGACTTATCCTCCCCTAAAACCAATAATACTGCGCCGGTGGCGATGTCGCTTGTGTCGGTTTCAACGCGGATGTCCTTTGAGGAATCGGGGTAAGCCAAGAGTGGCACGGTCGTAAATTGTTTTTTGAGCGTGTCAAACACTTTTTGCTGAGCCTCCCCCCAGATGTAAGGCGTGTTTTTCTTCGTGAGATTGTTGAGGGGACGGGCGATCTGTCTGAAACCATTAATAAAACGTCGATAATAATTACAAAGTCCCAAGAAGGACTGGAGATGTTTTAGTTTGGTAGGCGCTGGCCAGTCAAGGATGGCGTCGACCTTTTTTGTTTGCATGCCGACACTGTCGGCGGATACTGTCATGCCAAGGAAGTCAACTTTGTCAGCATTAAAAATACATTTTTCGGGTTTTGCATAAAGGTTGTTCTCACATAAGCGGCGCAGAACTTCCTTGATGACTTCGGAATGTTCGTCGTCGGTCTTACCCTTTGTATAGATACACATGTCATCCAAGTAGACGATGACGACAGTGTACATGTTATTGAATATGTTGTTCATCATCTGTTGAAACGTCAGAGGACTGTTAGTCATGCCGAAATACATAACAACGGGTTCGTAAACCCCAAGTGGCATTACAAATGCAGCTTTCCACTCGTCACCTTCTTTGATGCGGACATTGTTATATCCCCACCTAAGATCGAGGCAGGTGAATTTGTCTGCGCCTTTAAGGCGATCAACGAGTGCGGAAATGAGAGGAAGGGGGTAAGAGTTTTTAACTGTACCCTTGTTTAAATAATGGTAGTCCATGACAAGGCGCTTTTCACCTGTCTTTTTTGGTATACAGAAGACCGGTGCCATTTGAGGAGACTTGGAAGGGTGGATATATCCCTTCTCTTGCTCGGAAGCTATAAAGTTACGAACTTCTTCGAGTTCCCCATCAGAAAGAGGAATTACTCGACCCTTTTTGGGTACAAAGTCGGGTTTGAGATCGATGGCATGGTCCCAGGGTTTGCAGACCAGCATTCATTGTGACTCTTTTTTGCTGAAAACGTCAAGGAACTCACGATATTGGAGAGGTACCTTTTCTGTGAGGCCCTCCTCAATTGATCGTATGGAGGCATTCCAGATGCTGTGTACAAGGTTTGCTGTGTTGATTGTAATGCAGTTACACGTGCAGCGACAGAAATTGATTGTTTTTTCAACCCAGT
>JBBPRT010000495.1:0-11033 GCA_038093175.1 Boletus hoseneyae
TGATAGGCCGACGCCAAGTCACTAGCTCAGCTGCTGGCTACTGGCAAGCAAATTGAAGTATCAGAAAGGTAGCAGAGAAATTTCATGGTGACAGGCCAGTTTGAGTCGGCGCGATGATTGTCCGAGTCTGTGGAGTGGAGCACCGTGACATGACACCCCGGTCGCCCAACAAAGAGTCCTTGCTTGTTGAGGTAGTCATCTAAGAAAGATGACTCATTTCTGGGGATGATATTCCGGTATATTTATCCCGTCGCTCATCATCAAACTGCTTCTAGTTGACAAGAAACCTGTTCCTTCGCTGGCGTGTCTTCTACAGCTCGGCCCCACATATTGTGCTGCGTTGTTCACATCTGTATCCGCAGCCTTCTAGAGTACGAAATGCACGCAGAGGTAGGTGACTTTATCTGATCGCCAACACGCGGCCGGAGGCACTGACATGACCGTGACGCTTCCTAAATGTTTACGCATTTCATTCAGCGAGTAACCACTTGAGAGGGCGTTCGTGGAGAGGATGAGTAACCCGCACACAGGCATCCGGGAATCAGCGATATCTCAAGCCTTTCGTGAGTTTTTGCCTGGTCAGTTCTATCCGTCAGCGTAGCTCAACGACCTATACTAGGTTTTGTGGCCCTTTAAATTTGCAAGTGATTCATTTAAGCTGGGTCCTATCTACTAACATTTTCCCCCGGTTAGCGAATACTAGTACAGTCCAAGTGGTTCTCATCGCGAAAGGAAGGGAGGATGCACCGAAGGTCAAAGTCGATCACGCTCACCAACACTTTACCAGTGACAGGTCTTGTTTACGGTGCGTCGTTCTCACATACTATTTCCTCCTTAATTCTCCTGACATCCTTTCAGGCTCCGATTTCTTATCCTCCCAAATGTTCTTTACGTATCAGATTTTGATACAGTATTATGTTACTATGTAGGTTCTCCCGCGTCTTTAGCCAATATCGGTTTACTGGTCAATCCTGGTGTGTTAGGAAAATCTTGACCGACATGAATCTAGCATACAATTCTTGGCACATGATCTCATTCCATGTCAATGACTAGCTATCTTGGGTATGTCATATAAGACACCATTTCCATTACTCAACGCCAGGCAAGCACGATCACGCAGAGTTTGTCTTTTTCGCACGATCTGTACGCATTTGCCAGTGGGGTACCTACATTCTAATAATGACCCACAGATGTAATTACAAGGCATTTTCATCGCCGTAGCAGCTTTTGTCGACCTGACAATCGCTGCAGGATTGATGGTTGTACTCATACGAAACCCCGAAGAAAATCGGAGTCCCTGATGTGGTTGTGTTCAGGGGTTTCATTCTCGCACCGTAGTTTATGGTACCAAACACATTTCTCAGCTACGATCTTAGGAACTACTGGGCATCTGCATTGTCCATTCTTCAACTATTTTACTGTGCAATGATCGTCTCACGCTGATATGTTGACGGTTTTGCGAATCGTTCCATAGTGCCGTAAGACACTTGATGATACTCTCTGATAGATTAGATTCACTGAGAGCATCTTCACCGCGGTACTAGCAGCTGCAGCCGGGTTAATAGTTCTGCTGGAATATGACCGCGCGTAACGATCGTCAGAATCTTGTTTAACGGCTGCGTGTCGTAGAATTGTCCCATGATTGCTGAGTAGTCACTGTTCACCTGGTGAAAAGCCGCCTGATCTGCGATTAGCCATTGACATGCCGCGACTCCCGCTCGAGTGTCATCGCATTCCAGCAGTGGACATAGTAATTTACCTGTTAGAGCCCTATGCGAACGCGTGTCTGTCACAGGACTACGTGCAGAGAGGACGCTGCCAGTGGTGCGGCTGGGTAGAGGGTAGAGCACATCCCGAATGAGACTGACTCACCGATTAGGACGCGTGCAAGGTACTTATTGAACCTTACGTCTCTATGGCGATGCGGGCCCGCCAGAGAGATCCTCGGGTCCACATCGTGACAGGCAGGGCTGCATCACAGATCCACACGCTTAGATCTGAGGGAGTGAGCGTCGCCACAACAAAGGATTGTGCATCCTAACGTAATGATTTGTCGCCTGGACTAGCAGGTCCGTTTGCTGCGCTTTTGCATTTCTGAAGGTGTTGATATATGGCGTTGTATCATGATAGACAGGTCTGGTCACCAGACTAAGTAATACGTGGGAACACTGTCATACTGTTTAGAGTGATAGCGGTCAACGCTTGCACCACTACTCCAAGGGCCGCAGTCTGGCCGGGACTCTAGAAGGTTTCTGGAAAACTGCCTCGCCACGATGGCAAGGTGTGCGAAATCGATATGGCAAGGTACGAACCTTTTTTGACCTTTTGAACGCGTTGCCTGAGTCTGACTCACTTTGCTCGCTTCCCGTTCAAATCGATTATCGATGCAAGAGTAAGTTCCTTGCAATTACTCTCTAGCTTATTGTCCGATGCGATAGCCAGGTGCGCTGCCGATCGAGACTTATTGAATATGCTCCTCAGGGATCACTGGAGATGATGTACATTCCAAAGGTTGGCGTCAAATCACATTCATTGACCACTATATAGTAATGTTACTCATTATTGGTCTGGGTTTCTGGGTTCCAGGCCTCAGCTCACAAGTTGCTAAGTCCCCCGATCGCCGAAACCGAGAAATGACCACCTTCTGCGTTTCCTGGGATATCGAACGACTTGTCTATGCAAAGGACAAGGCAAAACCCGCATATACCAGCTTATCGCACATCGCGGAAAATACATGGACGGAGGCATGGCCTAGACAGGGCGGTGCTCCCACCCAACGTGGTATCGCCGTTGGCTCGACTGCTCAAAAGTAAAATAAAATAACTCTTATTCAGATCCACTATTGGTTGCGGGCTCGAGAACAATTTGGATGTCGAGGTGAATGCCGTACCTCGTGTAGTGATCTAGTGAGGCTCCTCCGCTCCGGATTGCCAAGCATGTGTCTCCCATTAAAGGTAAAAGGCACAGGGGCATCGACGGGAATTGCAGACCTCTTCAGCATCATGCAACGTCCACGCGACTAATCCATGTACTTACAGGGACACCATGACACGGGTAGCTCGCTAATCAGGCAACATCGCCACTGACGATTCGCAAAGGAACCCGAGCCTCAAGTCTGTGCTGAAGCGGTGGACAGGCGCTTATTACGCTGACAGCCAACAAACTTTTCGACGGAGAAGTGCATTTCGGTGTTATGCGGTGCTGTTTAACCAAGTCAGTGTTCCGTGATTTCCATTTCGTCTTCCATGTGGCCCTTAGTCCGGACCAATTGGCCAGAACCAAATTTGGGGTTTGAACCTTGTTCCTGAGAAAAAAGGCTCTCTTGCCACCTCCGTGAGCGGGCTAACCATATCTCGTGTCTCGCCAATTTCTACATTCAGCCCACCGACGCACCCATCGAGCTTTGATTTGTAATCCGAGGGTCAAACTGTCGGACTGCCATAGTTGTCGAAAGTAAAACTCGGTTGAGACGGCAACTCGGTCTGCGCCTTTACGACTGACGCTTGTAACGGCGTGACGAGAACGTTGTCTTGCAAGGGATGCGACGCAGTACGTCTCATCTCAATATAGGACTGGCCCATCGCTCAATACATCGCAGTTTCCATATGGTCAGGTTGAATATGTGAAATACATGAATTCAAATCAGAACACTCGTAATGCGCTTCAACTTACCCATTGGATATGAGACTCTGGGAGAAACATGTGTTTTCAGCGCCACTGCCCTGACGTTGCATCAAGTTTCAAGAGTGTCTCCCGCGCTAATGTGACTCCTACAGCATATCCAAAGTGGATGGACTCGCAACCTTGGACCAATCCATTCATCTTGGCCACTTAGAGATTTTCCCATCCCAAGATGTTGACGACAATGATATAGGTATGCAAGTCGGTTATCACCAACGAGTGCGAATCGACTTACAACGAATACCTAGTACGCTGTGGGAGAAACTCACATCCTTTTCTGCGGGCGCAACTGAGAAAAGGGGTTACTTCTACAAGATTCCTATACGGAGTTCCGCTTATCGAAGCCTTCTAGTTTGTTGTACACACGCGCCAAATGTACAAGCAGTGAGTAATGTTATCTCCAGCCAACCGCACACCCTCGTTGCTGAAAGATACACCCACGTTGCTGAAAGATACACCCACACCTCAGTATTGGCTGATGACTATTACGACCGAGGTCATTTTTACTTTTATTTTTGGAGGAATGACATATTTCAAACCAAGTGTAATCACTGAAACACCTTGTCATCGGTCCGGAGCATAAATGGCGGACAGAGGCATCCATCCAACACCATTCATTCTCCTCCTGCTATCATGTCACAGAATTCCCCACTGCTTGGTTCCCTTCAGGAAGCTATCACCCATCGAGCCCAGGAAGGCATGTCAGTAATCTATCTCGACCAGCTCCTTCCGTCTCATGCTCCCGATTTCTTCTCAAACGACTATCTATCCCTATCCACCAATTCTTCAATCGGAGACATCTTCTTGTGCAAAGTACAAGCAACAGCTCCCTCTCTTCTTCTTGGATCCACTGGATCCCGCCTCGCAACGGGAAACTCAGCGGAACTCAATTCCTTGGAGAAGGCATTCCAACATTTCTTCTCGGCCCCGTCCGCTTTGCTCTTTCCCTCTGGCTTCAATGCCAACGTAGCATTTTTCGCTACCGTTCCGCAGAGAAACGATGTCATCATCTATGATGAACTTATTCATACGTCTTGCAGAGAGGGTATCCGTCTATCACCATCCCGTGCCTCCTACCGATTTTCCCACAATTCGGTGTCTTCATTTCGGGATTGCCTTCTCGGAGTCTTACAGAAACATCCCCAGATTATTCAAGGGACCTCCACTGTGTTTGTGTTAGTGGAGAGTCTGTACAGTATGGACGGAGACTTTTGTCCTCTCACAGAGATCGTGGGACTCGTGGAGTCTCTTGTTCCCGCCGGGAGCGCGCACATTGTTGTGGACGAGGCTCACACGTCAGGGATTTGCGGGCCAAATGGGACGGGGTATGTCTCACACCTAGGTCTGAACGATCGTGTCCATACCAAGGTCCACACGTTCGGCAAAGCATGGGGATTTCATGGCGGTATGTATTACTAATGAACTATATTCGATGGACACTAACCCCAGTGTTCGGTCTTGTTTGACAGCTGTCATCTTGACAGCACCGATCATAAGGGACTACCTGATCAATTTCGCAAAGAGCGTCATGTTTTCGACATCGATGCCATACACTGACATTTACGCTCTTGAGTCATGCCTCAGTGTCATATCGAGCGCACGTGGCCAAGAGGTGAGTTTAGCTGGTTGCTCCCGTGTGTACGACGATTAATCTCAAGTTCCTCTTCCCATCACTAATTCATCCTCGAAGCTTCGGCAAAGCCTAAACAGTCTATGTCGTTACGCACGCCAAAGGCTTTTCGTTTCCCTGAAGAACGTGCCCGAGACCATCCTCGCACTGAGCAAACCTGATGCTACCTTTGCGGCCTCTGATAGTACCTTGTGCTCCCCGGTCATCCCAGTGTTTACGCCTCGCGCGGAGAGGCTGGCGGATTATTTATTGCAGAAGGGATACGCGGTCACGCCGATAACCTATCCGGCTGTGAATCAACCGAGAATCCGTGTCATCATTCATGCGGGAAACACGGAAAAGGAGATCGATACATTTGTCAACGAACTCCTGGGTTGGGCGGAGCGACAAGAACCCGTGTTCGCGCCCACGGGTATCGCCAGTGGTAGGGCTGGAGTGGAAGAGTCGTACGCACAGGCGAGAGCGAGGCTTTAGGAGCATGCGCATCAAAGCTGCTGTACTGTAGGTTTCAGTGGGTCTACGATTCATACTACAGGGCATACTACTGCTGATAATAGTATTGTAGTCACATCGTATACATGTAGTTTCTATTGGAACATCCATCTATACCGTCATGATCTGGTGAATGGCGCGCAGTCGTTCAAAGGTGTACTTCTAGATGTTGATGTCCCTCCTAGAACCTGATCTGTCAACACGATCACATGGATCCCGCCTCATGGCTGGCACCACAAATAACTTCAGATCAATGTAGTTTTTTTTCTTGTTTCCCTGCGCATCTTATCTAACATTATAACACGATATCTTCACGTTCTTTCATACTACGACACTGGTTCGATCAACCTCAGTCTTGTGGCTCATACTCGGACAAAAGGCACTCGCGTCACAATCGATCAACCTTGTTCAGTGGCAGGGCATTCGATCATGTCACCGTTGACGGATGTGGGGCCACATTAAGCGAAACTTATCTGCAGTAGCGAGCAAAAACTCCGGGGGACGAGGGGCACGTCGACTCTAAAGGGGTGTCCTGGTGACTGATAAGATACCACAGCATTCAAAGTTGGGGCAGATGGGGGGCAGGCGAGCCGAGAAGCCGCCCAAGAGGTTGATTGGCGGACCTTCAATATAGCCACTGTGCAGTAGTGTAGTACCAACGTATCTTACTACATTTTTCGTGCATACCTACTCCTAACCCTACCAGTCACACCGATCGCAGTTGAAAAATATGTCACTCGGCACGACCCCAATTTAATGCTCCGTGCGAGCCGTTGTCGATGAGGATCATACGCCATGATTTAATGACGAGTGCCCTTGAACATATCTGACAGTCTCTGTGATATCGCTGACATCTTGTCACCTGACATAATCACTCCACACCCCCATTCTTCCCTTGTTGTACTAGTTGCAACCACCCTCCTCGGTGTCAACGCCCAGTTCATTGACTTTAGCAACACGTCTACCCCATTTTCGTGTCTCACAGACTACTGGTGTGTTCCCTGCAACCCTTATGAACCACTCCAGCAACACCTCTCCTTCGCTGGCTCGACTGGTATGACCATTAGCATTATAGGCATGCAAGTCATGGTGCCTTATAACGTTGAAACAGAACTGGATGATGTAAATAGATCATCAGGAGAAATAGTCGGAATCGTTTTGGATAAAGACGAATCAAGTGAACTGCGGTCACCGACAGGAGGTTTGGAGTTGAAAAGCATACCTGCATACGTCTTGGTGAAATGATGAAAGTAAAGAGACTGGAGGCATTGGAAGAAAGAGTGTTAGCGCTCATTCTATACTACATAAATAATAAGACGCAAGAAAAAATCGGAGCAACGGACAGATGAATCCAGGTGATATTTTGTCTACTCACAGCGCCGTATCAACCAGTCTCTGCGAGTGAAACATAACCTTGCAGGTACGCATATGCGTGTCTCTCAAGTTGCTTGTCATACTGATATGTGCAACCCTTGACGTCGACGAGCAGGATTCAGAGGGTCCAGATTCAGACGATGTCAGCCACGTCACACATCCCGACCCACTGGCAATATTTGGTGGGCAAGTTCATTACTGTTCTGTCATTCAAACGAGGGAGATCACCGTGATATTCATAAGAGGACAGTATCCGGTTATTTGGATCATATTGGTTGACGACGATCAAACAAATTTGAAATAAGGCTGCACCGCCTGGATTCAAATCCGTGAATGGTGAGCTGGGGTTTGACTCTAACAAATATGACGGTCTGTATGCTTGAGATATGTTTGCTAGCCAACGCCTTTATCGCGTATGCACGTCTCCTTGCTACATTCATTACGCTTTAAATTTGCTCGTTACAAGTCTTGTTTTGGCACGAGCGTTGAACGTTGAGGGCCTTGAGGCCTCTGAGGGCTAAAAAGGCTTGACTCGTGTTCCGTGCTGGATGATGGATGGGTCAGCCCGCGGGTCACACCTTCAAGTTTGGCCTGATTTCCCCAGCATTGTTACTATAGGCATCATCTCCGACGATCGGCACTTAGAATTTGCTTGTACTTATCAGTTGCTCGAACTAGTGGGGAGGGTGCTAGGTCTTTCAACGTCCCTGGCACTCCCAGACTGGATTCCTAGTCCAGACTCCCAGAACGGCCAAACCTCAGATTTTCTGAACGCTTGAGATTCCCAAACATCAACGACACCGAGGAAGAGCTGTCTTGGTCCGGGGAACACCGAACGTATAGCCATCGGAACGAATATGCAGTTTTCATAACTCCGGTAAGGGAAACCGTGTTTTGCGTGCTGTCGAGGGATTCACCGTTGTTGAAATACCGTCCGATACCAGGTTGTCGCGTAAGCGCAAAAGGAACTTTGATCGCGAGTACCCAGAATTCCAGAACTCATGTCTTCCAAATGAATTGCTGACCTCGTCTTAATCCCGTTTGATGTGTGAATTAGGCAATGATAATACACCACGAGGCCGATGCCCAGGCTCTAAGAAGCTGGGATTAGGGTGATCATACAAAATTGCGCACGTGCACTGATTCTGCCACTCAGGCGGAAGACGACCCAAACAGTCTCGGCGCTGAGAAAAACGGAAATGACGTACCTTGTGTCAAGTCGTGTGATCATGTGCTCTGTAGTAGACGTCGTCTCGAGCAAACGTTCGTCGCTATCTTTCAGATCTGAATCCGCATTCGCTGGCAGA
The DNA here is from genome assembly GCA_038093175.1 of Boletus hoseneyae. Lineage (NCBI taxonomy): Eukaryota > Fungi > Basidiomycota > Agaricomycetes > Boletales > Boletaceae > Boletus > Boletus hoseneyae. The sequence continues at coordinate 8,485 of JBBPRT010000495.1, forward strand.
CCACTGTACACACTCGCTAGATTGGGTTTGCGATAGCCGTTGATGCCGACGCAAGGTGTGATTTTTTAACTGGCTGTTACCAACACATGAAACCAGTTCGGATGTGGGACCGGGCTGGTTCACTGAATCACGCTTAGCAACATGGCTGACAGCGACAGAATTGGATCCCCTGACACGCCGGCAAGCGGCACGGTACCGTATGGATCTCGCATTCACCATGGAGATCATATCCGTCGTTCATCGGGGCACGGCCAACGTTTCTGACCGTTTTAGATTCCTCAGGACTCGGATCCCCGAGGCTGTCACCCTCATGCTTGAACGTTCATCGCTTGAGTGAAAATTGCGGATGGACTGATGCCGCAGCCAGGCTGTGTCACGTAAAGGGTCCTGGCTCGGCTCGTCCACCCTAATGGATATAAACCTCCATTGGAGTTGAGCGCTCATTATCTGCTGTCTTCCTCTTGTCTCTACTACAGTAGGCGTCATGGGAAAACCTACTGGCGAGCAGCCTAAATCCTCTCTCGAGGTTTACGAGCAAGATACGAACACCAGGCCTCCCTTCCTTCTGTCCTTCGCAGAGGTCAAGTTATTGGGTATTACCGGGGTGAGTACCACTCGCTTCTATTGATAACGCTTCTGACGCATATTTCCCTCCCTCGGAATCTCCACAGGTTGGATTCTTCTTGGACGGTTTGTCTGCCGCCTTATCGTGATCCAATATTCATTCACCGAGTCCATAATAGCCTATGACTTGTTCATCATTAACGTGAGCGCACCCCTCCAACAACTACACTCAGTCGTCCGGCTCTGACGATCGTTCCAGCCCGTTTCAACTATGTTGCAATACAGGTTGTACGCAGGAAAAAGTCTTCCTAATGACCTTTCAGGTCTGTTGAAGGCCTCAGCCAACATCGGCAGTGTCATCGGTCAATTTAGTTTCGGTATGATATGATACACAGACGTTGTGGTCCTTTGCAGCGTTTATCCCATATTTAGGATATCTTGCGGATGCTTTCGGGCGTAAAGCTGTTTGTAAGCATCTTTGTTCTCCACAGACAACGAGAAGCTGACCCACCGAAGATGGAAAAGAACTGATGCTCATCATCATAGCAACCATCCTGTGCATCTCGTGTCCAACTGGTACGTTCGCACAGTATTCATCGAAGCATGCTTGAAAATGAAGTTCTCCCACAGGCGACCTTTCCCCCAGAGGCAGTTTAATTTACTTGTCCATGTTCCGCATTCTCCTTGGCGTGGGGGTCGGAGGGGACTACCCCATGTCTGCTTCAGTTACCAGTGATCGGGCCTCGATTCGTAAACGAGGTACGCTCCTAGCGTACATCTTCGCGAATCAGGGATGGGGAAGCTTGGTCGGAAGCTTGGTCGTGATCATCGTTCTTGCATGTTACAAGCATGTCATGAACGACTTGGGCGAGACATCCAAGGTCGATGGAGGTAGGGGACTCTTGCTGCATTTTTCCGTTGAGCTCATATCCATCACTCAGTGTGGAGAATTGCCGTCGGCCTCTCGCTTATCCCTGCTTTTGGCACGCTATACCAACGTTTGACGCTTCCCGAGTCGAAACGTTATGAGGAAGCACAACGCATGAATGTAGAGACTGATTATATGAAAGAAAAAGAAGTCGCTACCAGAGTCACGCCCCTCGCGTCAGAGGAAGACATGGACGAGAATCAACTTGAGAAAAAAGCCCATTTCAGAGGTAATCAGGAATGTCTTGTTCATATCGCAGATGACTAACATGTCACATCAGAATTCCTAGAGTACTTCTCTGAATGGCGTCATGCAAAAATTTTGATCGGGACATGTACCTGCTGGTTTTTGTTAGACATTGCGTGAGTTTTTCTTGTTTCGATGGGAGCTGGGGAATCAAGGTTCAATCAATCGTAGCTTTTATGGCATCAACCTCAACCAGAATGTAGTCCTTCAGGAGATCGGGTACGCTGGCAAAACAGGTACGGCATGGCAGAAACTCTTCAAGATCTCCACCGGAAACATCATCATTACCGCCCTTGGATTCGTACCTGGCAGGTGTTTTGACTCTCTGATTGGTGCAGTTTCTGATACGGAACGTCTTTCGTGGCTAGGGTACTATGTCACAGTATTGACTATTGAGAAGCTTGGTCGTAAATTCATCCAAATCCAAGGATTTCTCATGGCCGCACTCTTCTGTAAGTCTCTTTCTCCCCTGTTTGTTACAACCTCATCTGGTTCGCATTACCATTAGTGGGCCTGCTGGCAGGAAAGTTCGACTCATTCGATAGCGCATCCTTCATCGTCTGCTTCTCATTCCTGCAGGTACGTCCAGGTTTTTCGCACCCCATACCTGTGCTGACCCTATCCCTCCACTCAGTTCTTCTTCAACTTTGGTGCTAATTCGTGAGTCGGTCACCTTGCGTTGTCGCTATCCACTCACAGCCGCATTGCGCAACGATCAGTACGACATATGTAAGTGTTTCTAGTTTAGATGCACGTTGATCGCAACTGAAGCGGGCGGCGCCGCAGTGTTACCCCGCCGAGGTCTTTCCTA
>JBBPRT010000496.1:0-11030 GCA_038093175.1 Boletus hoseneyae
GCATAGATGCCCAAGAATCCTGGTTTTTGGCCACATAGGCCTGTAAGTAGGCGAGGATCTCCCGATTGATCCGTTCCGTTTGTTTGTCCATCTGTGGATGGTATGCCGTTGACAGCTTCTGCTGTATGCCCAAGACTTTACACAACTCTCTGGTAAACTCTGAGACGAATTGTGGTCCTCTGTCGGATAGAATAGTGTTAGGAAGTCCGTGGAGACACCAAACGTGGTCTCTAAATAAAGAGGCTAAGTCCGAGGAAGAAGTAGTTTTCATACAAGGGAAAAGAACAATCTCTTTGGAAAAGCAGTCCACAACGACCCCTATAGAGTCAAAGCCAAGGAAAAGGGGAAGTCCGGTTACAAAATCAATGGAAATGTCCTCCCATGGGTGGGAAGCAATGGGTAAAGGGAGTAATTTTTCTGCCGGTGGCTTTGACGAACCCTTCGTGAGGGAGCACACCTGGCAGTGTTCAATGTACGTGGAAATGTCTTTGGCAGTGCCGGGCCACCAGTAAAACTTTCGAATAGAAGCAATAGTATGGTTGCGACCCGGATGGCCAGCGACTGGAGAATCGTGAAAAATGAAAATGAGTTCGTTATGAAGAGAAAGGGGCACAAAGACAATGCTGTTTGAATTTCTGAAAAGTCTGTCCATTGCGTAGTATTCGTACTCGTTTACTGCGTCAACGTTTAGCCTAGAAGATTCCATACATAATTTAGTTTCAAAATTCGGAGCCAAAGACGTGGACAAGATGGCTTGAACTCCTGTGGAGCCAAACCCTTTAGTGTTATGTTCTGACTCGTCAAGAGTCTTTGATTCTGATAGTGTTGGGTTTTCTATTTTTTCGATAATTAGTTGTGCGATGCAGTCAAATTTAGAGATATGGAAAGGGGAATCGGAATGGTTAAAGAGGATTACACCAATTTCTCCCCTATAATTGGCGTCAATGACTCCAGCCATGACATCAATTTTATATTTGAAGGTGAGGCCTGAACGTGGCGCAATCCTCCCATAAGTACCGAGAGAGAGTTGGATCTTGACACGGGTGGGGATGAGTTTTTGATCATGGGCAGGAATGTCAAGATCTTCGGTGGAATACAGATTGAAGCCTGTGGCAGAGGAAGAGCCCTTTGAGGGTAAGCGAGCATCGGGGGAGGTGAGTTCGACAGGAATAGATAAAGAAGAGGAGCAGAGAACATTAGAAGGGAAGACAGTGATGTTTTCATTTAATTTATCAACTGCGTCGCCATGATCTGGGCGACGGGATAGAGCGTTGGCACGTCCATTCGTGTTGCCAGGTTTGTAAATGAGGGTGTAATTGAACTCTTGCAGGAGTTCATGCCATCGCGCCTGGCGACCAGAAAGCGTTTGAGGCTTTTTCCAGTATTCAAGATTTTTATGATCTGTCCAAATCTTGAAATTAGCCTTTCCAATGAGATAATGACGCCACTCCTCGAGAGCACATATGATTGCAAGCAACTCCTTGTCGTAGACTAGGTAGTTGCGCTCAGCGGAAGAAAAAGAGTGTGAAAGAAAAGCGCAGGGGCGCCAAGACTTGTCCTCCCCCAAGACTGATAATACCACTCCAGTGGCGATATCACTAGCATCTGTTTCAACGCACATATCTTTGGAAGAGTCGGGGTATGCCAGAAGTGGCGCTGTGGTGAATTGGTTTTTTAGCATGTCAAATGCTTTTTGCTGAGCCTCCCCCCATGTGTAAGGTGTGTTTTTCTTTGTAAGGTTGTTCAGGGGGCGGGCAATCTGTCCAGAACTGTTAATGAAATGTCGGTAATAATTACAAAGTCCAAGGAAGGATTGGAGATGTTTTAGTTTGGTGGGCGCTGGCTAGTCGAGGATGGCGTCCACTTTTTCATTTGCATGCCGACACCGTCGGCGGAGACTGTCATGCCGAGAAAGTCAACTTTGTCAGCATTAAAAACACATTTTTCAGGTTTAGCATAAAGGTCGTTCTCGCGCAGGTGGTGGAGAATTTCCTTAATGACTGCGGAATGTTCGTCGTTGGTCTTACCCTTTGTATAAATACACATATTGTCCAAATAGACGATGACGACGGCATACATGTCGTTAAAAATATCATTCATCATCTGTTGAAAAGTAGGTGGACTGTTAGTCATGCCAAAATACATGACGACGGGCTCGTAGGCCCCCAGCGGCATTACAAATGTGGCTTTCCACTCGTCGCCTTCTTTAATGCGGACGTTGTTGTATCCCCACCTGAGATTGAGGCAGGTGAATTTGTCTGCGCCTTTAAGGCGATCGACGAGTGCTGAAATGAGAGGAAGAGGGTAAGAGTTTTTAACTGTACCCTTGTTTAAGTAATGATAGTCCATGACTAGTCGTTTTTCGCCGGTTTTCTTGGGTATAAAAAAGATGGGTGCGGTTTGTGGAGACTTGAAAGGGCGGATGTAGCCCTTCTCCTGCTCAGAAGCTATCAAATTACGGACTTCTTCTAATTCAGCATCGGATAGTGGGATTACCTGACCCTTCTTGGGTACAAAGTTGGGTTTTAAATTGATAGTGTGGTCCCATGGTTTGTGGACCAGCATCCGTTGTGATTTGTTTTTGCTAAAAACGTCAAGAAATTCATGATACTGAGGTGGTACCTTTTCAGCGAGGTTCTCCTCAAGGGATCGAATTGAGGCATTCCAGATGCCATGTATGAGATTTGCTGCGTTGATCGTAACACAGTTATGGGTGCAGCGACAGAAGTTGATTGTTTTTTCAACCCAGTCGATGAGGGGGTTGTGGCATTTAAACCAATCGTATCCTAAATAAATATGGTGAGTGCCTAAATTAGTTACCAGGGCATCAACTCCTTCAGAGTGACCTTGATAAGATAATACTAATGAGACATAGTCAGTAATATTGCCATGTGATGACATTGAGCCATTGGCGTTAGAAATTGAACGAGAAAAGGATAATTTTTTAGTTTGGATACCGAGAGACTGTACCCATTTTTTATCTACGAACGTCTGGCAAGCGCCAGAGTCCAGTAGTGCTTTTTTGGATGTTTTTTGGCATTTGTTGTTTGGTTTGAAGTAGATGTCGGTGGCGATTTTGAATTTGTCACCATCAGGGATAACTCTATGGTTAAGGTTAGCTGGGGAGGATTTTAAAGAAAAAAATTTAATAGAAGTGTTTTTTATTTTTTCTGGAGAATTAAGCACACTATTTTTTACTTCAGGCATGCACTCAAATGAGATGCTCCTTCCGAAGGTAAAGAGATACTAGACGAAATAAAGTTCGGTGAGGTATCTACATCCAACCCACCGTCCATCTCCCCTAAGACAGCAAAACGGTTATGACATGGAGAAGAAGAAGTATATGAAAAAGAAGATGATAAGTCCGTAGCTGAGTGAGCACCTCCCTGGTTCACTCGGCCTTGCCTTTTCCCTTAAGTCCTTCGGCAGCAAGCTGCCTGGCTTGTGCCGTAAACATGTCGAAGTAATATGCCTTTGCTTCTTCTGTCTGCCACAGCGGGGCAGATAAGAGCGCTGCGAGAGGCGTGGAAGATGAGGGGACGGGGGCGATGTTAGTGGTGGGGGCAAGTTCGATCTCACGGATGTTAGAATGGGGGATGAAACGGGTATGACCGGTAGTAGGGTCGATGACGGGGCGGCCACGCAGACGATGGGGCTTTTTGCAATTGTGCGAGAGATGGCCGGTTTTGTCGCAGTTGTAACATTTGCGTGTTTCTGTCGTGGGCTGAACAGTGCGCGTGTCCATAGGGGCCCCTCGTCCTGGCTGGAGGCTGACCTCAGTGTACCTTGGTTCTCAGCCACCTTCCTCTCGAAGCGGTCGGGAGCTATGCTCCAGGTGCATGTTGTTGAATTTTTTGCCGAATTTGATGGCTTCGGCTTGCCATGTTGTGAGGGTGTCGGCAAGGGCGGGTTTACGGATGGAGAGTTGAAAATAGATATTGTAATCCATTTTCTCTTTGTATGCGCAGAGGGCGTTGTCAGCGGTGGCAGGGATTCCAGCATTGGTCCTGTAGAGTTCAAATTGCTGCGTGAATACCTCTACAGGCATGGACCCTTGTCGTAATCCCACAAAATTTTTATATGCTTCCTCCTTTAGGACGTCGATTCTAAAAAAGGCTTCGACCTCCTTTTTTAGATTGTCCCAGCTGGGCCAACCTCCAGCGTTGTTGGTACTGGCCACGTATTTCTCCATCGTTATCCGAGTGAAGTTTTCTGCTCGGCCGGTCATGTGGAGAAGAACCGTGGCAGACTTTTGGCGATTGTCCAGTGTATCATGGCACTGGACCCATGTTTCGATTTTGATCCACCACGTATGGTAGGTGGACCAGTTGCCATCCCAGTAGCCTGGTTCGGCGATGAGCTTGGCGGGAAAAGAGGAATGAGTGGGAGGGGCGGCGTTAAGGGCGAGGGAGGCTTGCAATGTTTGCTGCATTAGTTGCATGGTATTGATAAGGTCCTGCCATGTTGGGACAGCAGATCCTCCGGACATTCTAGGCGAAAAGGGCGGGATGGATGGGGAGGAGGAACAAGGAGTTACTGTGGGAGATACAGGGATGGGCAACGAAGGGTCGACTGGGGACGAAGCACGCGAACCTCCCCTTGAACCATCCTCTGAGGGCGAATGTATCGTGGGTGATGGGCCTTCTTAACGCGAGGCTGACATTGGCAGTGGGCAGGAGAGGGTGTTTGGAGGTATTTGTTGAAAAAGAACTGGGGAAATAGTGCAGGTTCTGGCACTAGAACTTGCTCAGGTTCAGGCGTGAGGATACGAGGAGCAGGATGATCGATGAACTTGAAGGGACCCGGAGATTGATCGTTGGGGTCGATGTTGTCTGGGTTTTCTGCCTCGAGAGTGTATGGGGCAGGAGGTGGGGTCCCTTGGTGAAGACGATAGTTCAGTAAAACTCTAGGGCGTTAAGTTCCTGGTGGCGTTCTGCTTGGTACAGGAAATGAGTGCGCATAGACAAAGGTGGAGAGAAGAGTGCAGCAAGGAGTGAACAGGGCAGTCCTATTCAAGTGAAACCGGATGGTGAGCTGAACACTTAAGAACGAAGTTAGACCAGTGGAAACACAGGCCTAACAAGTGACTGAATCGAGACGACACGTTGGTGCAGAGTATCGATGACGATGATGAGAGAGACATGGAATAGTGCGAGTGGTATTTCAATCTGATATGTAAAGAGCAACCGTTGTTGGGGATGAAGCGGCAAGTGCAATGGTAGGAGTGGTAATCGAAATGTCCAGGCCCCCAAGGGAGAGTAGACAAGTAAATAGGACTAAGGAAAAGATGACGAGAGGGAACAGTATATATATGATACTAGGGTGGTTTAGGGTAGGTCGTCTGAGTCCTAAATAGTTGAGGGCAGGTGAGGGAAAGACAAAGATAAGGAAACATGAGGTAAAAGCAAGGTAACCGGGAGGCGTGACATCATAGATAGATGAGAGTCTGTGAAACCAGATGGTGAACTTGGACAACTAAGAGCGAGATTAGATCTGTGTATACACAGGGCTAACGAGTGATCGGATAGAGACAACTTGTTGGGAGACGGTGTTGACAACAATGATGATGGTGACGGTAAACTCATGTATTGGTAAAGAGACGTAGAAAGTATGAAGCATCCGATGATGAGGATGAAGCGGCTAAGTGCAATGGTAGTGGAGTAGTAGTCAAAGTGTCCAAGGCCCCCAAGGGAGAGTTAGACAAGTGAATAGGACTAAGGAAAAGACGACAGAAGGGAACGGTATATATATGATACTAAGGGAGTTTAGGGTAGGTCGTCTGAGTCCTAAATACTTGAGGGCCGGTGAGGGAAGGTCAATGATAAGGAAACATGAGGGAAATGCAAGGTAACCATGAGGCGTGACATCATAGATAAGATGAGGGTCTGGACTTGGTCTAGACTCGAGTCATGTGTTGTCCCACGGTCACGTGTGAGGTCACATGACGAAGAAGAGTGGAATGTCATGTGATCTGAAAAAGGGGTAAGTCAGGTGACTTGGTCACGTGACTGTGAAAGTGAAAGTTGTTAAGTACGATTAGGTGAAGAAAAATGAAAAGCGTAGCGTATGGGTCCTGAACTATAACAGATTACATGCATTCTTTACTGATTGATGTGGTTATCTTCTGCAGAGCACCTTTCCTTTTACGTCCACTGAGATGATGACAAACAAAGGGTTAACAGGCCACGTTAAATATGAAACTTGCCATGATCTCGAATCCTTTTTTTGGTTGTTGTGAATTGTTAGTGTTAACATGACCGGCCCCTACAGCAGCCAACGAGAAGGCGACCGTCCTGAATTTGCTGATCAGATGGGCAGTCTTCTTCAGGTCAGATGGTCTCCCACATCTCATATCTTAACAAACATAGAGGGGGTGATGCGTTCTAGGGAAGGATAGGAAATAAATTTCTTGGTGGCTAGGTTATAATGACCACCATATCTGAAGTATCTTGCAAGTTTGTTCATACCCGTGAGGAAAGTGACACCACTCTCACCATCTGTCTAGTAGTTGCATATGCAACTCACAAACAGGAGCTTAGGAATGGCTCATTTCCACTTGCAGACTTCACCTCATCTGCACTTGTGAAAACCCGGAGTGGCCTACAAAGGTATGCCATTGATGTTGCAAGTAGGATTAGCAGGTCTGCGTATATTATCCAGAAAGGGTTCATTGGTGGTGCTGGTTGAAACCAGATGGAAGACTGGACGAGTTAGACCTGCGTTCCAGCAGGGATGATGAGGGAACTTTATTGAGATGACTATTTGGGAGACGGTGTCATAGATGACGACAAGCGATATGACACAAGATGATGATGGGATTGAGACAAAGAAGCGACGTAGCATCCAATGACGAGGATGAAGCGGTGAAGTGCAAGGGTATGGAAAGAGAATCGACAAGTGAATAGAACTAAGGAAAAGATGACGAGAGGGGATGGTATATATATGATACTAGGGTGGTTTAGGGTAGGTCGTCTGAGCCCTAAATAGTTGAGGGCCGGTGAGGGAAAGACAAAGATAAGAAAACATAAGGAAATAGCAAGGTAACTGTGAGGTGTGATATCATAGATAGACGAGAGTCTGGACTTGGTCTGGACTCAAGTCACATGTTGTCCCATGGTCACATGTGAGGTCACGTGATGACGAAGAGCAGAAAGTCACGTGATCCTAAGAGGGGTCAAGTCATGTGACTAGGTCACGTGACTGCGAAAGTGAAAAGTGCTAAGTGCAATGAAGTGAATAAAATGAGAAAAACGTAACGTGAGGTCCAGAACTATAACACTGGTGGTGCTTTGCCATTCTCAATGCTGATTGAACAGCCCTTTAAGGTTGATGGCAGTGATTTACATTAGCCAGAATAGCAACTCTAAATTATGGTGAATCTTATGCATCCCCTTTTTGTTATCCTGGTCATGGTCTGAGAGAAATTCTGATACCGTGAAAGGATGAGTACCTTGTGGAAAGTGAAGAGATGGGTGATGAATTGTTTCCGCTGGTCAAAAGGATGAGATGCTCACCATTTTTGTGCCCTTATGTTTGGGGAATGCCCTTAAGGGGTCTCGGTTCTCAGCATACCCCCAATCACCTAACATCCCACTCCACTTTGTGTATCCCTCAAGAGGCCAGTTAGGTACCACATTCAAGACTTCAAGATTCTGGACAACGATCAGGACATTTATATTGCTGATGTCACATTATCTGTTTCCAAGTGCCATTTAAAAGACCTGGTAAGAGTGGTTAGTACATCATCACGTGCAAAATGTGGAGTGTGCTCATCTGCTGCAGCCCCCATCATCACATTCAAGAATTTGCACTAGCATGAAAACCAACTAATTGGGGTATCGATGGTTTTGTACACGAGTCAGATGTGTATCCAAGGTAGCCTTACAATAGCAGGGCAGTTGAATCAGCAAAGGATGTTGTTTGTTGAGTCAATGGTTTTGCCTTTTTGAAAGGATTTATTGGGACCAGGGTTGAAGTAGGTAACCTTCTCACTGACCAGGACTATAGGTATACCTGGGAGGTTGCATTTATCATCCCAGCCGGTATGCAGCTGGTGACACCCATTGAAAATTCTGAGCCTATCATCCTTCCCGAAAACACCCTCATCCTCTTCACTAGCAAATTTGTTGTCAGGCAGATGTTCAACAAGCATCTTGTGTATGTTGATGTCTAAGGTGAGGTCGGCCTCCATCCGGCAATCTTTGAGGACACCCCAATTAAATACAAGTTGTCAGCATGAGTTATTCTGAATGACCCTGCAGAGCCAGATCTTGATAGATTTACTCTGGGATGAGAGCAAAATGAAGATTGGGTAGTTCATTACTTCAATTGAATGACTTCCGATTTTCAACGTTAGGTATCCACTTGTTATGTCATAGAAGAAATTTTGTCAATTCATGGATGTTCAGCTTGTTGGAGAGAATAGTGATGCTGCAAACATATAGAACAATCATAAGAATAGGCCTGCAAATGGCAAAGTCAACAAAAATTTGGCATGGTAACTGCATGGCACTGATCCATCCCATGACCTTGAGTAGCTGGAACATTGCATCCTTTACAAGTTCATCCCTCTCTGCATACCTGACTTCACAAGCGGTCAATATAGCACAGAAATTGACACATTCTGCATTTTCATGGCCTGATGGGACCAATATAACATCCAGTTTCCTCAAATTTTCCACCAGAAGCCATTCATGTGAATGCCAAACAATGGACCCACATGACAGCTTACGATGTTAAAAAAATAAGCCATTGCTTATTCACTATAGCCATCTTTCTTGCTCGGAATGTTCCAATGCTTTCTCTTCTTGTGATAGGTACTGTTCCCAATGAGCCTTGTGAAGATAGCTATCAGCACTTGCTAAGGGGTCTGCTGCCCATTGATGAAGTCACAGTGGAGGGAGTGGACTGGAAAGAAGGAAATGGTATCGATATCAATTTGGTCACTATTGTAAAAGGCGTGTAACATCTGATGTTGCATATGGGAAACCACAAGATCCCACTATGCTAAGGCATCCTGTCTCCTAGGCATAACACATAGAGGTAGCATAGAAATCAAGAGAACATAGGTTAGAGTGGATGTTTGGATCTACATGCAATGGCTAAGTATCTATAATCAAGAATATTATATTTACATGCTGTGTAGCACCACAGCATCACAAATATTGTCAAATTCTGAAACCAGATGGGAACCTGAACGAGTTAGACCTAAGTTACAGGCCTAACAAGTGATCTTATGGAGACGATGGTGTGAGAGCGAGTGTTGATGACGACAATGAGCGAGACGGTAAATGTGTTTATTGGAATGAAGACGTAAAAGGTACGGAGCATCCAATGACGAGGATGAGACGGCAAATGCAAGGGTAGGAAAGGAGTAGTAAACAATGGTCCTAGGCCCCCAAGGGAGAGTTAGACAAGTGAATAGGACTGGGGATAGACAACATAGAGAGAGGGTTTATATATGTAAATACAGTGCTTTAGGGTAGGTCGTCTGAGTCCGAAAGTATTGAGGACCGGTGTGAGAGTAGAAGCAAAGAAGAAAGATAAGGAACACAAGGTGTCCATGAGGTGTGATGTCATAGATAAGACGATGGTCTGGACTAAGTCTGGACCAGAGGTCACATGGTTCCCACGATCACGTGCAGAGGTCACGTGACAATGAAGAGCAGAATGTCACGTGACAATGAAGAGCAGAATGTCACGTGACAATGAAGAGCAGAATGTCACGTGATCCAAAGAGGGATAAGTCAGGTGACTAGGTCATGTGACTGTGAAAGTGAAAATGGCTAATACGATGAAGTGAAGAAAGAGTGAAAAACATAGCGTGAGGTTCCTGTACTATAACAAATTCTGCTAATGCTTGATATGGTAATATTAAGCTGTGGCCCCTTAGAGCTTATTTGGTTTTTGGCAGTAACCTCAGCATCATCCTCTGGCATTGTAGCAGAGACCAAATGCTAGCAAACCTTCAATGCTCACTACAATGAAACAGGACCAAGACCTAAGCGAGTTCAACCTAGTTAATAGGTTGAAGGAGCGTATTGATGGAGACAACACGAGGGACGTTGGTGTCGACGACGATGACGATGAGAACGTTATATTGGTGTATGGGTAAAGAGATGATGTAACGATGTAGCATCCGATTACGAGGATGAAACGGCAAGAAGTGCAATGGTAGGGAAAAGAGTAGTAGTCAAGAGTCCAGGCCCCAAGTGGAGAGTAGACAAGTGAATAGGACTGAGGAAAAGACGGCGAGAGGGAAAGGTATATATATGATACTAAGGTGCTTTAGGGTAGGTCGTCTGAGTCCTAAATACTTGAGGGCTGGTGTGAGAATGAACATGATAAGAAGACATGAGGGAAACGCAAGGTAACCGTGAGGCGTGACATCATAGATAAGACGAGAGTCTGGACTAGGCCTAGACTTGAGTCACGTGTTGTCCCACGGTCATGTGTAAGGTCACGTGACGGAGAAGAGCAGAATGTCATGTGACGGAGAAGAGCAGAATGTCATGTGATCTAAAAAGGGGTAAGTCAGGTGACTAGGTCATGTGACTGCGAAAGTGAAAACGACTAAGTCTGATAAGATGAAGAAAAATGAAAGTATGCAGCGTAAGGTCCTGAACTATAACATACAATGATCCCTTATCCATCTGATTTCTCACTTAAGCAGGTGGATGCTTATTGCTGACTCATTCACTAGAACCTCATTTCCTTCATTGATATCTTAATACAGACAACAGCAATTGTGAGCTGAGATACTTGATCAGTGCTAAAGCCCAAGGCGAAGTGGACTAAACATAAGATCACTGAGCTTGTAAACTATCTCTTTGAACATTGTGCAGAAGCCTCCTGAAACAACCAACCCCTTACCAATGGAGCAGATGCTTGCTAGTCAAGTGTAAGCCTTAGACTAGGTATGAAGTTGGGGAAACTCCAAGAGAACAAGACTGAGGTTCTCTGGAGTGGCAACGAGCCTTATATACTATCCTACTGTGTGTGTACATGTTTGGTGTCTAGAGCTGTACAGT
>JBBPRT010000497.1:0-11006 GCA_038093175.1 Boletus hoseneyae
GGTGTTTGTGGTTTCATGCTCGCTCCGGATCAGATGACACTAGTATCCACCAATCGGAGTGTTTTCACCACAACACTCGTACACAAGACAAAGAGACTCTGGTTGAAAAAAAGTTCTGCGACATTGTAGAGATATAATACAGGCAGTCATAATGTAAATGTGATGCGATATAAACTGTATGACCTCTCGAGGGAGAGTGGCGTGCACAGAACCATGTATCGTGTGTAACGTAGCCCTCAGGGAGACTCGAATGTCTATTGGGAGTTGTGATAAGTTAACTTGCGTAAGGGGTCTTTATGATAACGGATAAACTATCTGCGATGAAAGTAATCACTGGAGAACTCCCCAGGAGGCGAAACGAAATTATAGCTGCATGCTGGAGGATGGAACCAAAAAAAAAAAAAAATGCTGCGCAGGGACCGGTCCCTGGCGGCCCCCATCCCTCCGATCATCGTGAGCACTTAGTATATATGTCATAGGAGTGACGCAGCACTCATTCATGGCAGGATCATGAGATTGCGTACCAAACGCATCAATACACAGCGCGGCGGGTCAGACGGGTGAAGGAGAGGGTCGCTGGCGACCATGACCGCCCCATTTCTCGAAAATTGGATCATCCGCTTTCGTCTCCGGATGGATCTGGAATTTACCCTCCCAGAGCGCCGCCGATGACCTCGATGGGTCATACCGTGCCGGGTCCGAAAGTGTGCCACGAGAATGTGGTGCCCAACCCGCCCCAATCGAAGATGCTATCAATGTCGGAACCATGGTCATAATTGAAGGTCTTCATGGAGCAGTGTTAGTCGAGAAACAAGATCACGGGAAGAGACAACGAACAAGGGAACTCTACGGTCGTCATGCACACGTGCCGAACGACTCTTCCAGACAAATGACGATGAACGCAGACGGCCACCACGAAGGTTCACAAACGTCGCCAAATTGTCGCGCACAAGTTCGATGGCTTCGTTCCATTCTGCGTCAGGTTTGATGGTAGGAAGTACTTCGGAGCTCGGAAGGAGCCTCAAGAAGACGAATAATCGTTCAAAGGGTTTGTTTGGCAAAAGGCGGATGACAGCACCCAAGGGAATAGACACTGAGCCAAGGGCGACCGAGATGCCCCACTCAGCACCCCCAATGGGCGTCACCTGAAAGGCAGCACCGCCGATAAACACGACGACAATCTGAACGACGATCTCTGCAGAACGACGATTGAGCGAAAAAACTGGGGGGACACAAAGTATGGAGTTACCGATGAGTGAGATCGCAATGAAATAACCATTGTTCTGTATGCCACTAAAAATGTTGAACTTGCGGTCCAGTCGTCTCGAATTAAACGAATTGAATATCTGTGAAAACACGAAGATGTTGAATACCACGGTCTGCACAATCGTATCGTTCGTCGAGGTGTTCTCGAGGCCGAGAATCTGTAGACCACAAAAGTGGAAGATGAGCGTGATCATGATTTGATATGTCGACTGCAAAAATATTTGCTTGTACATGTTGACGGTGAACAGCGGGGCGGTTAGTTTGTCTGGCTTTCTGTCGAGAAGGACAGGAGATGCAGGATCGGTGGCAAGCGCGAGAGCAGCGAACGTGTCCATTATGATGTTGATCCAGAGCAGTTGGACAGCCGACAAGGCTGACGTTTCTGACGACGATACGATGGCCGTGACGGACGTAACAACAACGGCGGTCACATTGGTGGAGAGCTGGAACTGCAGGAATTTCCGCACGGCATCATTTACGCAACGGCCCCACATAATGGCTTTGACAATCGAGGCGAAATTGTCGTCCATAAGGATGACATCGGAAGCATCTTTTGCCACCTCAGTACCAGCGATGCCCATCGAAAAGCCGACATGAGCGGTTTTAAGCGCAGGTCCGTCGTTTGTACCGTCACCGGTGACAGCGACGATCTCTCCCAGGGAGCGCAGCTTTTCGACGAGAATCTTCTTGTCTTCGGGGGAAGAGCGGGCAAGAACTTGGAGTCTAGGCACGACCTCGAGCATCTCTGCATCGTTCAACTGTCGAAAAACTGGCCCTTCCATAATAATGCCACCTGGCGTAAAGATCCCGCATTGGGAAGCAATGGAACGAGCAGTTAGGACGTTATCACCAGTACACATTTTGACGGTGACACCAGCTTTCTGGCAATCTGCAACAGCCTGTCGAACACCCTCGCGCAAGGGATCTTCTATGCCGATAATGCCAATGAGAGTGAGCTCGCGAGCGAGGTCGTCATAAGGAATCTAAACAATATTCAGAAGACGAGGAAGGAAAGATCAATCAACACACATCTTCGTCTGCATTCCGGTGCAACCCTGGAGGAGGCCAGGTGGGGAAGTCACGGTAACAAACGGCGACGGTTCGGAGCGATTGGTTGGCGTAAAAGATGATCGTACGGGAGACGTTGACTTCTGCGTAGTTGTCAATTTCTGTAGTCTCCACCGTGGCATCTTCATCGCTGGCTTGATTCGCGTCCGGCGAAACGACGACGTGGCGAACGCATAGTTTCGTAAGAATCTCGCTAGCTCCCTTTACATATAGTCGATGACTACCATTGTCCAGCTTGACTACGACGCCCATGGCTTTGCGCTCGCTCGAAAAAGGAAACATTTGAATAACGTCGGCCGCATCACGAGTCTCCCTGTGGCTGGGCCAGTTGAGCTCCTTGGCGAAGTTCAGGAGCGCTATCTCTGTCTTGCTACCAATGAAGGTGATCAGATTAGTCACGGGATCTACACCCTCGAAGGCAGTCGAATTGACGGCGATGGCTGCATTGAAGAGCTTGCGGAGCTGGGGCGAAAGGACAGTATTGATTCGGTTTTGATCGATAGAAAAGTCCCGGCTGTATCCCGAAAACATAGAGTCGGTACTCCTGCGAGAAAGATGCTCATCAACTACGTGGGCCCTGGGTTGATTATGTCGAAGCTCTCGTGCAAATTTTGCGTGGATACCTATGGATCCTGCAACGACTACCATGGCGTTTTGTGTCAGTGTGCCCGTCTTGTCTGTACAGATCACAGAGGCGTTTGCCATGGTCTCACACGAACCGAGTACGCGGACAAGCAGATTCTCCTTTGTCATGCGTCTGGTAGCGAATGCGAGCGCAAGAGTGACAGCAAGAGGAAGACCTTGGCAAAATGTCAGTTCGAGATTTCAGTGGTATAGAATGCAACTCGCCTTCTGGGACAGCAACTACCACTAGAGTGACAGAAATGATGAGAATCTGCACGAATGCCATCCCTTTCTGATTTGCGGTTCTTGATGCGTTCCGGGTTAGAAGTGTGAGACTGACTTTGAAGGACGACTGACCTCGGAGGGTTATCCGTACCCAATTGGACGAAGAAGCGTATCATTAGAGCGCCAAAGAGAACCAGGCCCGCCACACTCCCAGCTTTTGCAATCAGTTCTGCAAGAACATTCAACTTGAGTTGCAGCGGTGTATTCTCAGTATCAGTACGCAAGGCTGATGTGACGTGAGATATTTCAAGGAGAGGGGGGGATCTGATTCCTCTCACCCATCATGATTCGCCCATTAAAGCTTTTCGTTCCAACTGCGACAACGACATACTGTCCGACACCTTCCAGTACCTTGCTACCGCTGATGACGAAACAGTCCGTGTGTGATGAAGTAGGCAACGCAGGTTTTGGCTGCCCTCCGATAGCGCCATCGTCTCCAGAGCGTACTGCATTCTGTGCGTTCTTCAGCGCTAGACAAGTTGAGTATGGTGCCTTTTTGATGGCATCCGCCTCGCCCGTAGCCGCTGACTCATCGCACTTGACATTATGCCCAGAAAGGAAGATTCCATCGCAGGGAATTATCTCACCCGGCTCCAGTAATGCAATGTCGCCAACCACGACGTCCTGCGAGACAATGTCAATAAAAATAAAAATAAAAAAGACAGCGAGGACGGCGTACTTTGATGTCAATAAGATGCTCTGTGCCATTACGAATAACCTTGACAGTACGCTCCTCCTTCTTCTGATTGAGTGCTTCGAACTGGCGTTCTTTCTGCCAATCGTTCACAGAGCCAACGATAACCTGGGACTGTGGTGACGAAGAGAGGCAGAGGAAACGAGGGGATGACCTACGACGATAAGAATTGCGATGATGATCGCGACGCCTTCAACCCAGTCTACAGGCGGTTCGCCAGCAGGAAGGGTCGTGCCAAAATCCTGGAACAAGCCGAGCGCCAAAGATACTACAGCAGCTATGGATAATAAGACCTGAACATGAATGTGAAGGAATAGGCTGTTCAAAGGCAGGGCATTGACGTACTAGAACCTTGTCCTTGAGTGCAAGCCACATGAGACCAAGGAGAGAAGTTGTTGGGCGCTGTGGCAGGATGTTTTCTCCATATACACTCTTGCGGTCTGCCAACGAAGCAGAATAAGGGTCGTGTGTTGCACTCGCATGGCTACTACCCTGGGTAGCATTTGGGGTGGTTTCGTGGGGTTTGTGTGCATGACGATCGCGTAGGGAAACGTCATCCCCTGCATGAGACGGTTCACTACCATGGTCGTCGGGTAGGTTAAGAAGCAAGCCACGGATAGGGTGAGTGCCGAGACCGTCGAGGATGCTGGTGATACCGCCCAGAGCCTGGAGTGCATCCAAGTCCTTTGGATCCAAGAGACTTGCGAGTTGGCAAGGGTCAAAAGAGAAAGGACCAAGGTCGGGTGGAGGATCCTGCAAAGAGCGAGGATTGAGAAGCTGTGCATCGGGGGGAGTATCATGCTGCGCGTGTGTAGAAGGGAGTGCAGTATTGTCGAACGGAGCATGGGGTTTGGATGGATCGGAATCTGTGTGTGAGTGAGAGACGAAGGTAATACTGGTGTTATCCGATTTACGACGAGAGGAGAGGTTAAACGGAGGGTGGTGATCCGCTATGGTTTCGTCGATGGAGGAGTGATCGTCATGCGAGCTAGCAAAGGTGGTTGTGCTGCCCTGAATCCTACGGTGGGCGGTCCTGTCAATAGCAGCGGGACTGAGGAGGTTGAGGGACGAAAGACCGGAACGCTCGTCTGGTCTGTTCTCTCTCAATGCGATGGAGGTTGCAAAGTGAACGGAAGACTGCGTGGAGAGAGTTGGGGATGGGGGGTGTATGGAAGAGGCCGCGTCATTGGATGAGACAAAGGTAAGAGAGGGGGAAGGTGAGCGAGAGAAGGAGGGGTGAGGAGAGAGGAGGTCTGGTGAGGGTGGTGGGTTGTTTACGAGGTCTGGTTTAGAGCAGAGATCGGTGGTGACGATGTCGGGAATGTTGGGAGGGGACATGTGGAAAGGGAGAGAGTCGGAGGAGGAGAGGAAGAGCGGTATATGTATAACGTGACGACGAAACCGTCATCCGAGCGCCATCTCGAGTTGCACGCGTTGGTCGTCAGTGGAACCTTCCATTCGAAAACACAGCCTTGTTCCATCCGGGAACACCCCCAAGGCACACCGCCGCAACCCACGCCCCGAACCAGCTCATCGTCATGGACAGTCGAGCATAAAACACACCCTGAAGCTTCCGTACGCTCGTGTTGAGCCTGCCTCTCGTCCGCCTCGTTGACGGGTCGCCAATCTCTACACCTCCCATTTTGGGTCGTAGATCATCGCGGCCCGGCCTGTCCGTGTCCATCACTCCGCTACGTCATCCCCTCTCCACCCATTCCCGGTGGCCACGCCTGCCAACCGTGCTTGAGTATTATGTACCCTGCCATTGAATAGACCGTCGGTTTCACCCGGTATTTTTGGGCGCCGCTCCCAGCCATTTACTGCGTATTGCAGTTCCCCATCACCGAACCAGTTTGTCCCACAGGATCATCCAGCCCGTCACCGCAGTACTAGTGGCGCGCCGGCGGAGTCAAATCTTCTATCTCCCCCTCAGTCCGTCGGCCACATATTGGCATCACCCGAGGGGATGATTCTCATCCGACCCTTGCTAATAATTAAATCGTTCGCCCGGATTAGGTGCCGAATCCATGCTTTGTGAGCGTGTTCGTTCATTTTTAGCTACCTCAATTTTCCTTCCATTCGGTAGTGGTTGATATCATCATACTTGCTCTCTTCCTCAATCCGTAAGCACTGGGTCTCTTCATGTTAGATTAGGGCCACCTTGCCAAAATGAGCAAGTCCAGTAATCGTTCTATGCAGAACATTCCATGTTTTCAGTACCGTATGAAAGGAAGCTTATAATTGTGTCGACAGAACCAAACAAGCGCTAATATTTCCTGGAATATTCCATTAGTACGTCCTCGCTCCAGACACGGAAATAATAATAAATTTCATACTTTCGTGTCAGCCTACCAGAAATCGTACACCGCTCGAACATGCGTCAACACCATTGGATGAAACCCGAGCAGACCCACAAGGCTCTCGTACTTGGAGGCAGAGGGCTCTCTATGGAAACCCCATCGTGGAGCCTATTCAAAAGGATTCTCAATCAAGGGTTTGGTGACACAAGGGTTGCCTTATCGTGGAGATCTTGATGGAAAGCAGCTCCCTTGTTCCTCAAGGAGCCCAGTCAGGATGCGCCTTCACACACAACGACACACGATGCGCGCCATTTATCAGATTTTGTGCGCGAGTTCTCTCCCGGATCACTCATCACGACCATTGATCCATCCGACAAAAGAGACCTTTCGAGTTTATCGTCTACAGGGAATCGGATCTGTCGAGGCTATGACGCGCTGATGTTTCCACTAGCCAAGCGCCAGGGCATCCTCGTTTGGGTTCGGGCGAGCAACAAGTGCCATACGCTTCTACTCCTTTTAGTCAACACTACCAATTCAACAGGTACTGGCAGTTGAAATATGTACCTACCGCGGAACGCGTAATGCCAAGAAAACATGTTCGCTTTCAATGAACGTGCATGTCGTCCTGACATGCTGTCAACGAACCCCGGTGCTTGTATCCCTGCCACCTGCACCAGCAGTCGGTCTCAACATGCGGTCGTCAGGCGGATCTTGAAGCTGGAGGTATCAAACAGGAGAGGTCGCTCAACATTACTGATACATGACGACTAGGGTTCGCCACCGCACACATGCCTCCCGGGCGGGTGGCGGCTTGGAGGTGATCGTGTGCTGCGCCCCATTCAACCAGAGGGCGATCCACAAGGCATGTTGCCACGGACGTGCCGCCAAGCGCACACAGCCTGAGTGACCGTGTCAAGTGCCTTGAAGAACCCCATTGGCTTTTGCGAGACTGATGACCGACTTGAGTTCGTTTTCGAGAGTAGCGTTTTACGCTAAACTACACTTGCAAGAAAGTTGAACGTTGTCGTTGTACAAAGGCACGCGCAAAGACTCCGTCCAGTCAAGCATTGAGGGGCAAATGGAGCTGCGGTGAGGTCACCACAATGAAATAATTTGATGGTCGATTAGTATTACATAGAAATGCAGACCAGTTCGGCGAGAAGAAGAATTTTCAGAATCGGTTTGGACAAAGGCCGTCATGTCGCCACCTTTTGAAAGTTCCATTGGAAGCCTTCCATAGAAAAAAAGAACCGGCAGGAATATACCGCGAACAGGGGGCGCCCCCCAGATCCAAACGAACTAGTTTCAAAGAGTTTCGCTGGCATGACTCACTGTGAGCCAGAAAACATTCAAATCTTCAGCCGCACTCTGGCAGGATGTGCTTGGTCAGGTCCGAGGAGGCGTTGGCATTGTACTGCCTTCACAGCACGCACGTGAGAGAAAGGGGAAAATTGTGGATTGACAAGGTAATATGATCTGATATCATAACAGGAACGGTGCGGCTCGTTGGGAACAACTGAACAAAGCTGCCATGGAAGCCAAGTAATGACCGACCCGGACCAACCGACGTTTCAACTTGGCTGTGCCGCACCCTGTAGAAAGCCCGTTACGAATAGTAAGAGTAATAGTATGTGCAAAGCACCTAAAGAGGACATCAGTTCGGTAGAGCCCCACATGTGAACATGTGACCCACCACAGAAGTGTACTTCCATTACACTCCCCACACAATGACAGGACACACGTAGACCTGATGCCATTCCCTGCAAGGCAAAGTCCGCACGTTTTCTACACATGGTGACTAGAAGGAATTCTAAAAGAAAGTAACCCGAGAAAGCGGAAACATTCTCGTCTATCGTTTCTAGAAGTCGGTTCGTCATATAAACTTGCGCAAAAAAGGAATAATCATATAGAAGAACCAGCGAATAGATAAACTGGACGAACGGAGGGCTGGACGTAATACCACCGCCTGCGTCAAATCCTAAATATACCAAGTCACACCTTCTCCAAAGCTTCATGGCGTTGGGCTCACCACCTGTGGGGTAGGTACTCGCCCATTCACCATGTCGCTTCCCAGTTCTTCATCCATTCTTTGCATGAGTTCTGCTTGGCCTTCCTTGTCGATAACGCCTTGTTTCAACCGACTCATTTCCTTGATAAAGCTGGATCCCCAGAACGCCGCGGAGTACTTGTTGACGTATTTGAACAGCTTGCGATGGTTCTCAGCACGTGTCTCAGAGTCCATCGTAACGGCTTCATGGATAGCGTCTGCGACTTGTTGCGAATCCCACGGGTTGACGACGATGGATCCGTTGAGGCTCTGCGCGGCTCCCGCAAATTCGGAAATGATCATAACACCCTGGCGAGCTTGTTGACAAGCAATATATTCATATGACACCTGTGGCAACGTAGACGTCAGTGAACGTCGCAACGAGGTTGATGACCCTTACAAGGTTCATTCCATCCCTCGTGGAGGAGACAAGACAGACATCACTGACAGCATAGAGGGCGCAAAGCTCGTCGAACGCCAAGCTTTTGTGCATGAAATGAATAGGCATAAACTCGACAGTCCCAAAACGACCATTGATACGTCCAACCAATTCGTTCACGGTTGATCGCAAATTCTGGTATTCCTCGACGTCCTGACGGGAAGGAACGGCAAGTTGCACCAACACGACCTTTACAGACATTAATGTTGTCAATGATCTTGGGCATGCGAGTGCTTACCTTTCCAATCCACTCCGGATGTTGTGTGAGGAAAAGCTCTAGCGCGTGCAACTTTTGAGGGACACCCTTGATGTAGTCGAGGCGGTCAACGCCAACGATGAGCTTCACACCCGCAAATCGCTGTTCCAACTGAGCGATACGCGACTTGACAGAGTCTTTTTTCAGGTTCTATTGACTTATACTCAGCGAGAGATGCAACACGACGCGTTTTGAAACTCACCTCTATGAAGGAACCGGGTTCGATGCCGATGGGGAATGTACCAACATGTGCCAAGCGTCCTTCGAATTCAACGCCATTAGGCATTGTCGGCAAGCCGAGAATACGCGTGCATGAAGACAAGAAGTGACGCGCATAGTCATATGTATGAAACCCAATGAGGTCGCAAAAAAGTATGCCGAGGAGGATTTCGCGGCGAACGGGAAGAATCCTAGGGTTTGTCAGCATCCCGGGCCGGATATAGGATTAGACGCCCACCGGTAAATCTCGCTGCTCGGAAACGGTGTGTGCAAGAAAAAGCCGATTTTGACGCCGGGGATCTTGTCCGTATTGGTAGAGAAGCTTTCTTCAAAACCTTCCGTGATCTTGGACAGTTCTCGTTTCTGCCAGTCCCCGCTCGCTGAACCATCAACAAGGCCCCGGAGGATCATGGGGAGGAGCATCAGGTGGTAGTCTTGTACCCACACCATTGCACCAGGGGTAATCCGTGAGCGGACCACCTCAGCGAACTGTAGATTGGCCTGGCGATAGGCCGTCCAATTCTCCTCATCGAAATTCATCTCCCCGGGGTGGTAGTGGAAAAGTGGCCATAAGATAGAGTTGGAAAAGCCATTATAATGGCGGTCGGCGACGTCATCGTCGAGGTAGACAGCATGGCAAGAGTACTCGTCCATGAGCCGCTTGTCGACGTATGGACGATCCTTTGCAGGGATGAAGAACCCCGGCCAACCAATCCATGTAAAATTTAGCGACTTCTTGAAACCAGATAGCGCGGACACGAGTCCACCGGAGGACATCTTAAAGTGGTATTCGCCCGAAGCATCCTTGGTAATTGTAATAGGAAGGCGGTTGGAGACGACGATGAGATGATTTCCTTGACTGAGGTTCATGTCGGCGAGACTGGGGTCGAAGGACAGGTGAGGGAAGAGTGATGATGGCATGATAAAAACAGATCCGGGATTATAAGAGCTGCAGGCTAGAGCGGGAACCTCAGAAATTATGCAGGAGAACCGGATTAGGGAGATTATCGGATCCGGCTGGAACTTGGCATAGCTATTGTAAATGAACAAGCATTCGGAGAGCGGCTAACAACGACTACCTAGCCTCAGCAGAGCGATCCAACGGGCGTTTTCTTTTTTACTTTCAGGTCGACTCCAGACAACTCTTCACTGAGTTCGGCACTCCGTACATGCCAACATTGTCCCATCTGCTCCGAGATGCTCCATTTGTCGGTTACGGATAGTAACTCGCGACATACCCCGTTGGCCACATCACCAGGGGAATTATCCAAGAAAGGGGAATTTGGACTCAGAGTTGACCCGAATTCTTCCATCCGGGTCTGGTTCGTACGCTCAAATTTCACTCAGACAAATCCCAGATTGGCACGACGGTTTCATTAATCTGTATTACATGCAGTGCACAGACAAGATGGTACTCGATGCACGTGTCGTGATCAATCGAAGAGACCAAAGCCCTGGATGTTCCCTCAGTCACTGTATACGGTGTGTAGCCGAACTGGCTTACCATGTCGTCATCAGACTCTTCCTTCTCCTCGGCCTTCTCTTCCGCCTTCTCCTCGGCAGCAGCTGGTGCACTCGGCTCTTCGGCAACAGGAATGGCAGCAGCGAATGCCTCGGGGTTTTCCAGGAACGCTTTAGCCTAGGTAACGAGGGTTAGAAAAAGAATAGCTCATTCGAGGTGGGCAAAAGTCAGTAATAAAATGAGAGGATGCATCGTAAAGTTCAGCATTTTCAGTGTGATAATGTGTTGATAACATCACAAGTAGTCGGCACATAATGTGGAACTGACCTTTTCAGCACCCTCAAAG
>JBBPRT010000498.1:0-11002 GCA_038093175.1 Boletus hoseneyae
TGCGTATGAGCGGTCGCAGATGCATGTGCCGTCTTCTTCCTCGTATGTGCAGACGTGGCGGTCGACGCAGTTTTCGATGGGACCGGAAGCGGGAGCGGGCGAGTTCGGGACGGGTGCTGCTGCTCCCTCTGCTTCTGGTGCGTCGTCGTCGTCATCGTATTATCCGTGGCCTGCTGGGCCGTCGGCGGGTGCCTCGGTCTCGGATGGGGGTGCGTATGTGCCGTTCCCGGGGACGTTGTCGACGTCGGTGTTACCGCAGATGTATAGCACGGGGTTGATGGACGAGAGACGGGTGGGGCATGGACATGGGATGGGGCATGGGCAGGGGAGGTTGAATGGGCAGTCTGCGAGTGGGCCAAGTCATGGGCATGGAGATGGCGCGGGGTACGATTCGACGGGTGGGAGATATCCCCAGTATTGGAACGATTATACGTCGTTTCCGCAGATGGAGATGGCGTATGGGCAAGGTGGGAGTGGGCAGGGGCAGGAAGGAATGTATTTGGGCGAACAATATGGTGGTATTTATGGTGCGATGTCAGTGATTTTTTGATGTGCGGTGACTGATGTGTGTTTCGACAGAACATCCGGCGCCGCCTGGTGCTTCGTAGCGTTGTACAATGTCGCTTTCGTTGTCGCTTTGTTTTATGTCGTGCAGTATGGACTTCGTCGTCTTCGCTTTCTGTAGTTGTCGATTTTATGATAGACTCCTTGGCATAGCATAATTCAGCACAGTAATCTCTATCAGGATGGCACATTGCAAGGGGCCTCGAGGCAAGCACAGTGACACTGGTTCTCGAGGCCCAGTGCTGTAACGAGCTCGAGTTACTACTATGCCAATACGCGATCTGTTGTCGGCTGTAGCGCCACATCATTGGGTCGAGTCGCATCTTTTGCTTTATCCCCATTCTTACTACTCATCGACACCATCATCATCGTCGACTGCGGTTGGACGAATTGGAGCACGCTCGTCAAGGAGGATTCGGAATTGGATTCACGACAAGGACAAGGACAGACCCGGACACGATCGCCCCGAATCGGTGGGTTTTCGATTTACGCTCGCGGACGTACCAAGAGAGGCGGACGGCTCGGAGGATATCGTGTTGGTCGGCGTCGTTACTGACGGCGTGATCTCACACAACGACAACGACAACGACAACGACAACGTGCACGCCAACGCAACTCCAAATCAACTTGACCACCACAACCGGGCCAACGCCACGATGCACACCCTCTCCAATCCCAATCTCAACCCCGCCGAACTCGAGGCAGAAGAGAACTCGGTGGAGGTGCTCACCGGGCTCATGGGCGACGGGTTCGACCCAGCAGTCATCCGACGCATACTACGAAAATACGACGGGAATGTGGAAAAAGCGGCAGGGGCACTCGTCGAGGGGGAACGCGGGGAGGAAATGGAAATGCCGATGATTGGCCCGAGTTTACCTGGACCCGGCACAGCCGACTCGATTCAGAGCCAGAACCAGGGGTGGCCGGGTGCGGTGGGTCCTAGCGCGTCGAGCTGGTCTCTCGGGGGATCGGGTTCGGGAACGGCATTGACGCAATCGCAGGCGCAGACGCAGTCGGCGCTTGGCGGACGTCCAAATACGCCCGTGATCGATTTGACGCTAGACGATGACCCGGATTTGCAGCGGGCGATGCAGGAGTCGATGAACACCCTGCATGCGCAGTCTGGGGGTTATGCGCCGGCGTATACGAGTACGCTCACGGGGGCGTATGCGCCAGCGCAGACGCAGAGGGAGGCACAGATGTCGAATACGATGATGCTGGCGCAGCAGCAACAAGCAGAGGGGCCGGTATTTGGGCCGAGCGAGCGTCCGCCGGATCCGAATTGGGCGGTCGTCCCGTCGCATGTTGAGTATCTCAAGCTGGACTTGTATGGGCATCGCTGATGTGTACGTGTGTTAGCAGAACGACAGCAACGATGCGAATTATTTGCAAAACTTGAACCGCGCTATTGAGGCGAGCTTAGAGACGATGGGGGACTCGGATGCGCTCGAGCCGTTCCCGGTCGAGCAGCAGTTGCGAAGGGATGGATGGTCAGTAGTACTCGTCGTTTGGTGTCATCTGTTTTGCTCAACGATGTGTTAGTCCTGTCGTGCTACGTCCTTCGATGCACACGATGGTATACGCTGCGAGCATCCTTCAGGGGTTGTTCTATGTACCGCAAGTCAGAGCGCGCATGGCGTGTTGGCGTCCTCCCATTCCAAATAACGAAGACGATGTCGCTCCGCCCATGAACGGCCCAGGTATGTGTACCGATCCCCACCAGCCCCGATTGCGTGACCGTGACAATGTCCAGATTATACAATGTGGGCTCTCAGCGAGATATTCACGCACATGGATCTCGCTCGGCTGTGTGATCTCAACGTGGATAAACGGCTCCCTGCATTCAATATCGAGCTCTGGGACAGGCCTACTCAACCTCCGGGGGAATTATCACGAAGTGCGTGTCTTGCGTACACGTTTCAGGCGGACGATGACTGATATGGACGTCTAGAGTTCTTTGCTAGGCTAGCAGTCACGCTCGAGAGAGCATTCATAGACCAGTTGGCACGCCACGGACAACCGCTTCCCAAGTATGTCTTGTCCATTGTTCTTCGTACACCCGCGCTTATCTGGATTTATTTGTTAGACCACGGCTACTACACTTTCAGTATGGAAGTGGTATCAACGAACCGGGCGAACTCCTTCAGGAAACGTCCATCGTCCCGATCGATGTCAACGGTGGGGAGTCCAACGACCTCATCGGTCGACTATCGGCACAGCTGTCGAAACCTCTGTCCGAGCCGGGTAAGCAGAGTGTCATATTCGAGCCCTCTGAAGTGGTCGCTTTCGAGCTCGTTCGCTCGTCTACCACATCAAGCACTAGTACCAACGGGAGCGGATCGGACAGAAAAGCGTTCACGTACCCCAATACGATATACCTTGACCAGTTTTTGAGAGAGAACATCGAACTTGCGCAGGCGAAGCGTAGGCAAAGACAAGAAATGTTGGAGGAGGTGCAGCGGCTCGTATTGCACAAGAAAACGCTGACCCATTTCGATGTAAGTTGGGTCGTCTGACGAAAAACCATGCTGATCGAATGGTGTGGTGGTTAGGGAAAGGATACGCTAAAGGATCTGCGGTCTGCCATCTTTTACTTCGAAGACGTGGCAGATGCCAAGGGTGATCTGGAGCGTGGCACCTTGATTCAGACGACGACGCGAAAACTAAAGGGTATTTTGACTACTATCGAGGAGGGGATCAAGGGTTCGGGCTTTACCTTATTCTGGCGAATCAGCAATGATGATGAAGTTGCGTGTCCACAGCTACCGATGACAAGATTGAAACGCTGCGGACCCAGGCTGAGACGTTGCTCGACTGTGAGGAGTTGCAACGGTACAAGGTATGTTCAAACTTGTTCGTGGAACATGATACGCTCAACATGTCTCTGTATTCTCTAGTATGATCTGCGGGTGGTGTTTGTGCACGATGGTTTGTATGGGAGGAAGCACCTGTATTCATACGTGCACGACAAGTCTTGCTGGTGGAAGATTGCAGATTCATTGATCGAAAAGGTGATTTGACGCGTGAACCAGATTCACGCTCGTCTTGATGCCTTTTCTGCAGGTACCCGAGGAGCTCGTTTTGAATGATCAAACGGGGCTTCATCTCGGCGCTGGACCGTACTTGCTGTTTTACTCGCGAGCGCTGGAGAACGAAGGTCCGTCGTCACCGCTGCCCTGGATGGATGATATCAAGGTAGGATTCTTGTTTTTTTCTTCCACCCGGGCTGTGGCGTTTTCATGGGTATTAATAATGGGGTGTTACTCTTTGACCAACTAGGACGACGTCCGATTGGCCAACAGAGAGTTTTTGTCGCAGCTCCCGCCGGAGCTCGTTGCAGATATTGTGATCGATGAGGAGATATCATTGTCAAGCATCATCTCCTCGGTGGCGAAGAATGCTGGTGCAAACGAGGGGATGGATGTGTCACCATGAAGGACGTGCTATGACTTGATTACTCGGGGATGGCTGTTTTGATGTTTTGCGTTTCTGAATGGCTTTACACCTTTTTTTTTTTATAACTTGGCTTGAGGCTGGCGGGAGCGTTGTATGTTTGTGTGTGTGTTTTTTTTTTTCACGGTCATGCATCCAAGTGAACGATTCAGACATGCTTTGCTGCTTCTGGAAGTAATGATGCATCTGTAAGACCCTTCAGGCAGATTGAAATAGATCCAGATGTTCCGACAGCTGGGCCTATATGACTTGCTTAAGCCTCTGGTGTTTCGGCTCGAACAGTGTGGTATTGTGGATTGAAACAAGGCATTAATTATAGAGCCAGGGGATCTGACCTTTAATATGAGCAGCTTACCATTATGGTTCAAATTCTTTTTTCCAACTTTTGGACATCATATGATTGAAAGCCATCTTCATCTTCAGTAACTTGGGCATTATATTTCTTCTTGTCATATTCAAGAGTCATATGCAAGAGCACATGCTAGTGGACCACCAGTGGCAGCCTTTGCCAGTGGACTTGAGTGTATTTAAAGGTGTATTTATAAAGTTGAGCACATTGCAGCAAAGTGAGGCATGAGCATAGCTGCAACATAAGATCTTTGGACCAGTGGGCAAGGTAGCTCTCATGCTTCATCAGTAAATTTACATTGTGCTTATTACTGCTTAATTTGTCTTTATCTGTCTTATTCAACTTGTAAAATTACATATCATGTACAACATTACCATGAACTATTCTATAACACTGAAAACCTTGACCATACTACATTTTAACATCAAGGAGGCTTCAAAACCACATAATGCAGTGACATTCACCTGTAGCATATGGTGAGCCTGCTTGCAAAATGCCTGATGTGTATGGGTGATACTGAGATGGGCCTGAGATGTACTAGATATGTACAGTAAAACATGGTCAGGCCTGTCTGACATGTACATACATAGGGTACGGAAGGCCCTGGAAGGGGTAAATAGATGATGGGTTGATAGATACAAAAGGGCTCAAAGGAGGGCCAGTAAGAGCAAGATCGATGGATATGAGAACACCAAGCAGAGTGAAGATAATTCACATTGATGGATAGGAGGGAGCCCTTTTAGTTGATGGCACCATACTTGACTGCCAAGGTTGCAAATAGCCCCTTTCTAACTGCCAGCCAATGTTGGGCACATCTAGAGAGAACCACCAATGTACATTAGTAGGCCCATGGATGCTAATTGAATACCAGTGGGCCCACCAAAGTAAAAGTGTAATATCTAGTGAATATTAGTAGTGAAATATAGTAATAGCAGTATATGAAATACATGGGTGGGCCCAGGAATATGATACCAATGTTGTTATAGGACGATAGGATGATCTCTACGATCTACACAACCTTACGCTTTGGACTCATCTTTACGGACAGATCTTATCTTATCTTATCAGGTCACGTGACCAGATCACGTGACTACGCACAGACTCACTATTATCTTATCTATAGGAGATCACGTGACGGTCTAGACCTCATCACGTGACCGATGACATCATCGAGGCCTGGAGTCGTCTAGGCTATGACATCACTTATGATGTCATGCCTCATGGTATCAGTCTGGACCCTTATCTCCTTATCTATGACATCATCCCTATTTATATGATACACCCACGCCTACCCTAGAGTACAGGAAGCCTCCCCTAAACCCGATCCCTCTCATATATAAACCGTAGTACCACCTGTACCTATTCCCCAGTTCTAACCACTTCGTATCTTGCCCAACTGGCCCACGTCCCTGGTTGCCTGAGGTACCACAGTGGAAGGTTCTACCTTCATCCTTTTACCAGCTCAGATTACCGAGCACGCCGTTACACGCTCCTTGCCACTTCTGCCTATCCGCTGTGCGGCTCTAGGCATTGTCTCGTCGCTAAGTGGTATCTCTGTTTACAAATGTAGATGAACAGGCCAACAAATATGATACCAATGTAGGTGAGTGAGCCTAGAAATATAACAGTAATGTAGATGGGTGGCCTCAGAAATGTGATACCAATGTACATAAATGGATGGGCCTAGGAATGTGATACCAATGTAGATGAGTGGGCCTAGGAATATGACACTGATATAGATGGGTGGGCCTAGAAATGTGATACCAATATAGATGGGTGGGCCCAGGAATGTGATACCAATGAAACTGGATGGAAACCTGGAAGGAGACAACCTAGTGAAATAGAGTGTCGAGTGACTTAAATGAAGACGACAGGAAAGATACGTTGTAGCAAGAAGACGGTGACAGCGAGATGGGAGTTGAGTAAGTCGGCTTCAACACGAATGATGAGATAGAGGTTTGATATTGGAAAGACAACAGTTACGAGATGAAGCATACGATGACGAGTATGAAGCGGCAGAAGTGCAAGGGTAGGAAGGGAGTAGTAACAAGTGTCCCAGGCCCCCAAGGGAGAGTAAGACAAATGAATAGGACTGGGGATAGACAACGTAGAGAGAGGGTTTATATATGTAAATATGGTGCTTTAGGGTAGGTCGTCTGAGTTCGAAAGTATTGAGGGCCGGTGTGAGAGAAAGAAACAAAGAAGAAAGATAAGGAACACAAGATGTCTGTGAGGTGTGACATCATAGATAAAATGATGGTCTGGACTGAGTCTAGACCAGAAGTCACATGGTTCCCACGGTCATGTGCAGGGGTCATGTGATGATGAAGAGCGGAATGCCACGTGATCCAAAGAGGGGTAAGTCAGGTGACTAGGTCACATGACTGTGAAAGTGAAAATGGCTAAGTACGATGAAGTGAAGAAAGAAATGAAAAACGTAGCGTGAGTGTCCTGAACTATAACACTACCCCCCATTCACCAGCTTCGAGATCCAGTCTTGTGTTGGTGAATTCCAA
The DNA here is from genome assembly GCA_038093175.1 of Boletus hoseneyae. Lineage (NCBI taxonomy): Eukaryota > Fungi > Basidiomycota > Agaricomycetes > Boletales > Boletaceae > Boletus > Boletus hoseneyae. The sequence goes on from JBBPRT010000498.1 coordinate 6,883, forward strand.
ATAGGAGGGACCGAACAGAGAAAAGAGAGACGTAAATTGGTCTTCGGAGATCCCGCAGATAGGACGTGGGGCCACGGGATGAGCTGTGTGAAAGTTGTTGATGGCATCTTGGGCATGCTTGAGATTTATGGCGGGTTCCCAGGTGCGATCCACCTCCCTTCCAATGGATGAGGTACTGTAGTGTTCCGCAGTAAAGACGTGATTGGATGATAAAGTCCACTTCGTATTCCTCGTGACGGTCTTCTGTCACAGTAACGGCGTCCGGTTTATACACATTTTGCCTGGCCAGCGGGGCTTTATAAGGTTTAATGTGGGAAATATTGACGGTGGGATAAATAGATATAGAAGAAGGAAGGATGAGGGTAACGGCATTAGGGAGGACGGCGGAGATACGATAGAGGCCAATGAATTTTTGGGTCAATTTACAGGCAGGATAAGGGAGAGAGAGATGATCTGTGGATAGCCACACGAGATCACCGATGGAATACATGGGCATGGTAGAGCGCTTGGATTCTTGTGTGTGTGACATCTGGTCATGTGTTTTCTGAAACCGTTTGAGAACCTGAACAAGTACAACCTAGTAAATAGGTTGGACGCGTGAACTTATAGCGACGACGGAGGACGAGTCGGTGTCGTAGACAACAATGAGGACGATGGTAAAGGTAGACATTGGGATTGATACAAAGAAACGACGTAGCATCCGATTACGAGGATGAGACGGCAAATGCAATGGTAGTAAGGAAGAGTGGTAGTCAAAGGTCCAGGCCCCCAAGGGAGAGTAGACAAGTGAATAGGACTAAGGAAAAGACAACAAGAGGGAACGGTATATATATGATACTAAGGTGGTTTAGGGTAGGTCGTCTGAGTCCTAAATACTTGAGGGCCGGCGAGGGAAAGTCAATGATAAGAAGACGTGAGGGAAATGCAAGGTAACCGTGAGGTGTGACATCATAGATAAGACGAGAGTCTGGACCAGGTCTAGACTCGAGTCACATGTTGTCCCACGGTCACGTGTGAGGTCACGTGACGAAGAAGAGCAGAATGTCACGTGATCTGAAAAGGGGTAAATCAGGTGACTTGGTCACGTGACTGTGAAAGTGAAAGTTTGTTAAGTCTGATTAGGTAAAGAAAATAAAAAGCGTAGCGTATGGGTCCTGAACTATAACACTACCCCCCATTCACCAGCTTCGAGATCCAGTCTCGAGTTGGTGAATTCCAAATAGGAGGGACCGAATGGAGAGAAGAGAGATGTGAATTGATCTTCGGAGATCCCGCGGATAGGACGTGGGGCCGCGGGATGAGTTGCGTGGAAGTCGTTGATTGCGTCTTGGGCGTGTTTCAGATTTACGGCGGGTTCCCAAGTGCGATCCACCTCGTCCCATCCTTTCCAATGGATGAGGTACTGTAATTTTCCGCGGTATAAACGTGATTGGACGATATGGTCCACTTCGTATTCCTCGTGACGATCTTCTGTCACGGTAACGGCATCGGGTTTGTAGATGTTTTGCCCGGCTAACGGGGCTTTGTAAGGTTTTACGCAGGAAATGTTGACTGTGGGATGGATGGAAATGGATGAAGGGAGGACGAGGGTGACGGCATTAGGAAGGACGGCGGAGATACGGTAGGGACCAATGTATTTTTGAGTTAATTTATGGGCAGGATAGGGGAGGGATAGGTGATCTGTTGAGAGCCAGACGAGATCACCAATAGAATACGTGGGGGCGGTAGAACGTTTGGATTCTTGTGTGTGTGACATCTGGTCGCATGTTTTCTTTAACGTTTCGCGTATCTCGTCATGGGAGCGTCCAAGGGTTTTAGCAAATGACCCCCCAGGGGTTTTAGTGGACGTTGTGGGTTCGCTTCCCATTCGAGGTACGTAATTTCGTGTGATTGTGAATGGTGAAGTTCCGGTTGCCGTTGAGATAGCGTTGTTGTGTGCGAATTGGGCCATCTTTAGCATTGATGCCCAAGAATCCTGATTTTTTGCCACGTAGGCTCGTAAGTAAGCGAGGATCTCCCGATTGATCCGTTCCATTTGTCCGTCCGTCTGTGGATGATACGCTGTTGACAGCTTCTGCTGTATGCCCAGGACTTTCAGCAACTCTCTGGTAAACTCCGAGACGAATTGCGGTCCTCTGTCGGAAAGAATCGTGTTAGGAAGTCCGTGGAGACACCAAACGTGGTCTCTAAATAAGGAAGCTAAGTTTGAGAAAGAAGTTGTTTTCATGCAAGGAAAAAGTACGATTTCTTTTGAAAAGCGGTCCACGACGACCCCTATAGAATCAAAACCAAGAGAAAGGGGAAGTCCGGTTACAAAATCAATAGAAATGTCCTCCCATGGATGGGAAGCAACGGGTAATGGAAGAAGTTTACCTGCCGGTGGCTTTGACGAACCCTTCGTGAGGGAGCACACCTGGCAGTGTTCGATGTAAGTAGAAATGTCTTTGGCAGCGCCAGGCCACCAGTAAAACTTTTTAATTGATGCAATGGTACGATCGCGGCCAGGATGGCCAGCGACTGGAGAATCGTGAAAGAGAGAAATAAGTTCATTGTGAAGAGAAGGAGGCACGAAAACGATGCCGTTCGAATTTTGGAAAAGTCTGTCCATTGCGTAGTATTCATATTCGTTAACTGCGTCAACGTTTAGCCTAGATGATTCCATAGATAGTTTAGTTTCAAAGTTAGGAGCGAGAGACGTGGATGAAATAGCTTGAACTCCGGTGGAGCCAAACCCTTTTTCGTTTCATTCTGACTCGTCAAGAGTCTTTGATTCTGAAAGTGTTGGATTTTCTATTTTTTTTCGATAATTAGTTGTGCAATACGATCAAATTTGGAGATGTGAAAAGGGGAGTCAGAATGATTGAAGAGGATTACACCAATTTCTCCCCTATAATCGGTGTCAATGACTCTGGCCATGACGTCGATTTTGTGTTTGAAGGCGAGGCCTGAGCATGGTGCAATCCTCCTGTAGGTACCGAGAGGGAGTTGGATCTTGACATGGGTGGGGATGAGTCGCTGATCGTGGGTGGGGATGTCAAGATCTTCGGTAGAGTATAGGTTGAAACCTGCTGCGGAGGAAGAGCCCTTCGAGGGTAAGTGGGCGTTAGGGGAGGTTAGTTCAACCAGAATAGATAAAAAAGAGGAACGGAGGACATCAGAAGGGAAAACTGTGATGTTCTCGTTTAATTTATCGACGGCGTCGCCATGGTCTGGTCGACGAGAAAGAGCATCGGCACGTCCGTTCGTGTTGCCGGGTTTATAAATTAGCGTGTAGTTGAACTCTTGTAGGAGCTCGTGCCAGCGCGCCTGGCGACCGGAAAGCGTTTGAGGCTTTTTCCAGTACTCGAGATTTTTGTGATCTGTCCAAATCTCGAAATTAGCCTTTCCAATGAGGTAATGACGCCACTCTTTGAGAGCGCGTATAATGGCTAGCAACTCTTTGTCATAGACTGGGTAGTTGCGTTCAGCCGAAGAAAAAGAGTGAGAAAGAAACGCGCATGGGCGCCAAGACTTATCCTCCCCTAGGACTGATAATACCGCTCCAGTGGCGATATCGCTTGCGTCTGTCTCCACGCGCATATCCTTGGAGGAGTCTGGGTAAGCCAATAGAGGCGCGGTGGTGAATTGTTTTTTGAGCGTGTCAAACGCTTTTTGTTGAGCCTCCCCCCAGATGTAAGGCGTGTTTTTCTTTGTGAGGTCATTAAGGGGGCGGGCGATCTGTCCGAACCCATTAATAAATCGTCGATAATAATTACAAAGGCCCAAGAAGGATTGAAGATGTTTGAGTTTGGTGGGCACTGGCCAGTCCAAGATGGTGTCCACTTTTTTCGTTTGCATGCCGACACCATCGGCGGAAACTGTCATGCCGAGAAAGTCAACTTTGTCAGCATTAAAAATACATTTTTCAGGTTTTGCGTAGAGGTCGTTCTCACGTAGTCTGCGGAGAACTTCTTTGATGACTTCGGAGTGTTCGTCGTCGGTTTTACCCTTTGTATAAATACACATATCGTCCAAGTAGACGATGATGACGGCGTACATGTCGTTGAAGATGTCGTTCATCATCTGTTGGAATGTCGGTGGACTGTTAGTCATTCTGAAATACATTACGACTGGCTCGTAA
>JBBPRT010000499.1:0-10987 GCA_038093175.1 Boletus hoseneyae
AAGCGGTTCCGGTGGTTCCAAAGATACTTCCAGTTCAGAAGTTCAGAACAGTGCGGGAAAATTCTGGAAGTGGTTCTGGTGATACTTCCAGTTCCGAAGTCTGGAACAGCATGGGAAAATTTCAAAACCAGTTCCGGAACATTGGTTCCAATGCGGAACCCAGAACACTTGGAACTGGTTATGGTTGAATACTGTCAGCAATGAGTTTTGCCAGTAATCCGGCTCTTGGATATGTGTGATCACTGAATAGCGGCGATAGTGGTTCGCCGTCTGCATCAATGCGAGGACAAGGAAGAGGGGGGGTGGGAGTGGCGGTTTGAGCAGCGATGGAGGTTCTCAACATCTCCTGCATTGTGTTCATGGTATTGATGATGTCCTGCCATGTGGGACTGTCGGGAGTGACTCCGGACATTCTGGGAGAGGAGGCGGTGATGGAAGGGGATGAGATGATAGGGGATCTGGGTTCTAGTTCTGGAGATACCGGGATAGGCGACGGAGGTTGTTGTGAGGACGTAATGAAAAGATGTCCTCAAACCCTGAGGTGTTGGGGCAGTGGTATTTGGGATGTTTAGCTTTCTTTACTTGTGGTTGACGAACGCGACTGAAACGGGACCAAGACTAGAACGAGGACAACCTAGTTTATAGGTTGGACGAGAGATCTTATAGAGACAACTTGTTGACGACTAGTGTCGACGACGATGATGACGATGACGTTGAAGACGTTTATTGGTAGATGGATGTAAAAGGTACGGAGCATCCGATGACGAGGATGAGACGGCAAGTGCAATGGTAGGAATAGAGTAGTAATCAAGAGTCCAGGCCCCAAGTGGAGAGTAGACAAGTGAATAGGACTAAGGGAAAGACGACAAGAGGGAACGGTATATATATGATACTAAGGTGGTTTAGGGTAGGTCGTCTGAGTCCTAAATACTTGAGGGCCGGTGAGGGAAAGTCAATGATAAGGAAACATGAGGGAAGTGCAAGGTAACCGTGAGGCATGATATTATAGATAAGACGAGAGCCTGGACTTGGTCTAGACTCGAGTCACGTGTTTGTCCCACGGTCACGTGTGAGGTCACGTGACGAAGAAGAGCGGAATGTCACGTGATCTGAAAAGGGGTAAGTCAGGTGACTTGGTCACGTGACTGCGAAAGTGAAAGTTGTTAAGTACGATTAGATGAAGAAAGTGAAAAGCGTAGCGTATGGGTCCTGAACTATAACAGTGACAAGCAGGTACGGGAGTGGGGGTGCAAGGACAGGCAAGTTCTGGCGCAAGAACGTACTCAGGAGCTGGGGTGGCATTGTTAGGATTGATGTTGTTAGGGTTTTCCCAGAGAAGATAGTTGGCAGGCAGAGGTGTGGGCTGACGGTTAAGTAAAAAGAAATCTAGGGCTGCTGCTTCCTGATGACACTTGGATCGGTTCAGGAAGTGAGTGTGCATAGAAAGACGGGAAAGGGCAACGTAGTGGGTTGAGCTTCAAGGGAGTTCTATTCAAGTGAAACCGGATGGAAACCTAGAATGAGACAACCTAGATATATAGGGAGTCAAATGGTTCAGAGGAAGATAACTGGGAAGATATGTTGCAAGAGGAATGCTGTTACGGTGAGTCAGTAATTGACAAGGTCGGCTTCGACATGGATGACAAGATATAGATTTGATAGTGGGACGACAATGGTTAACAAGTGAAGCATCTGTTGACGGGGATAAAGCAGCAAAGTGCAATGGTAGTGGAAGAGTAGTAACAAGTATCCTAGGCCCCCAAGGGAGAGTAGAACAAATGAATAGGACTGGGGATAGACAACGTAGAGGTACAGTTTATATATGTAAGTAGGATGCTTTAGGGTAGGTCATCTGAGTCCGAAAGGGTTGAGGGCCGGTGTGAGAGAAAGAAGTGAAGAAGACAGATAAGAAGCATGAGGAAAATGCAAGGTGTCTGTGAGACGTAACATCATAGATAAGATGATGGTCTGGACTGGGTCTGAACCAGAGGTCATATGGTTCCCACGGTCATGTGCAGAGATCACATGATGATGAAGAGCGGAATGTCACGTGATCAAAAGAGGGGTAAGTCATGTGACTAGGTCACGTGACTGTGAAAGTGAAAATATTGTTAAGTACGATGAGTGAAATAAGAGTGAAAACGTAGTGTGAGGTCCTGAACTATAACATGTACATTCACAATCATGCTTATACATATGTATTACATAATGTCACACTACACCAAAAATGGACAGGTGAGAAGCTAGACATATCACACATACAGAAATTTGATATACTGATATGAATACTTAGTAAAAATCACAAAACAAAGTTGCAGCCAAAAAGTGCTACATAGATATTTGCAAGCTATAAAGATGATGGTCCACAAACTATTAAATATTACAACACAAAAACATGGAATATTAGAGTATCGTGCAACTATAGATTTCTACTGACTCAACCTTCTCTCATAGTTTGAGGAGCAGCAGCAGAAGCACAAAGCAAGCAAACCATATTCTGATGATAATAAAACACACACAAATCATTCTACAAAACAAGATCAAGATCCTATAGAAAAACAAGACAACAAAAGACAAAAGACAAATATGTATCATCATGACAGCACACAGCCACCCCTAGATTTATCTGATTTGGCACCAATCAAGGATGATAATGATGATATTGAAATTAAGCCACCTACACAAGCCAAACAAGTATACAGTACATGGCATTCACAAATATACCATTAGGAGAATAAAGACCCAAAAATGCTTAAAGAAACAAAAGAGTCACCTCATTGGCCCAAATGGGAAAATGTCATAAAAACCAAACTTGAAACATTGTGCCAAATAGGCACATGGGAATTAGTAGATCCACCCAAAAATAGAAAACCCATTACTAATAAATGAGTATTCATACAAAAGTACAACAAAGAGGGTGAATTACTAAAATACAAAGCCTAATTAGTAGCAAGAGGATTTACTCAAGTCCTGGGTATGGATTACAATGAAACATTTGCACCCATTATTAGACTCAAGATCATCTGTTCCATCTTAGCCCTAGCTGTGCAAAAAGACTAGGAAATACAATAGATGGATGTAAAAGGTGCCTATCTACATGATAATCTAAAAGAAGAAATATACATAAGCCAACCTGATGGTTTCAATGATGGCACAACTCACTTATGTTGCTTAATTAAGACCATATATAGACTAAAATAGTCTGATCAAGAATGGAACCACAAACTCAAAAAATGGCTACAAAGCCAAGGATTTAAGCATTTGAATAGTGATGATCCCTGCATCTACATACAAAAAATAAATGGTATAGAAATCATAAACATTTGGGTAGACAATTTATTGCTCTTTATCAAACAAAAGAACCAAATGGATAACCTAAAGAAGGAATTAGGTAACTTGTTTGAGATAATTGATCTCAGAAAGCCTAATAAATTGGTCAGCATTAAAATCAATTGCAACAGAGTACAAGAGACCTTTGATCAAACAAATGAAATACATATAGCTGCTAGAATCTACCAAGCCACCACATGTCATAAATGAACATTATACATTGCTAACAGAATCACTTATATATGCTGCAATTGGCACACATCCTGATATAGCATATGCCACAAATACATTGTGCTTATTCAATGCAAGCCCTAGTATGGCACATTAGACTGCAGCAAAATGAGTACTTAGGTATCTCAAGGGGACAAAAGATTTTGGAATCACATATAAACGAGGGACTATCAATACTAATCGTGTATATGGATATATAGATGCTAGTTTTGTGAGAGATAGTGATTGCTTATCAATCAGTGGTCACATGTTCATGCTCAATCAAGGCATGATCACTTGGAGTTCCCACAAACAACACACTACAGTTGCTTTTTCTACTGCCAAGGCTGAATATACATCTATTGTATTCAGCATACTCAGCCATGTATGGCTTGTATATTAGGTGATATTGGCTAAGCTCATACAACACTCTTTCTCAAGTGGCACTGAGGCCAAGATGTCAGGTGTGTTGCTGATGCTGGATACGAGGTAGGGCTTTAGTTAAGATGTTTGTCTACATTATGTTGGTGGGGCAGTATTTCAGTCTAGTAACTGAAACTGGATGGGAACCTTTATGAATGAGGAGGGCCTAAGACAATAAGCCAGACAAGTGAAGACACAGTGACAACGTGTTGGTTGATGGATCGATGACAACGTGTAAGGTGACGTGGAACAATGCAAGTGGAATTTCAATATAGTAATCAAAGAGCATCTGATTACAAGGATGAAATGGCAAGAGCAAGGGTAGAAGTGGTATTGAAAAGTCCAAGGCCCCCAAGAGAGAGTTAGACAGATGAATAGGACTAAGGAAAGACAATGTAGAGATACGGTTTATATATGTAAGTAAGGGGCTTTAGGGTAGGTCATCTGAGTCCGAATGAGTTGAGGGCCGGTGTGAGAGAAAGAAGGGAAGAAGAGAGATAAGGAACATGTGTAACAAGCAAGGTGTCCATGTAGCATGACCTCATAGATTAGGCGAGAGTCTAGACTAGGTCTGGACTCGAGGTCACATGCAAGGATCACGTAACAAGGAAGAGCAGAATGTCATATGATTGGAAAAGGAGTTAAGTCATGTGGCTTAGTCATGTGACTGTGAAAGTGAAAATATGTTAAGTACGATGAGTGAAAGAAAAAACGAAAACATAGCATGAGGTCCTGAACTATAACAGTAACATTATCTTGGATTTTGTGCCTGAGAAAATGATTACTAATATTAAAGTGCATGGATCTCCAATGGTATTGTAAATTGATCACAATCACAATGGCCAACTAATTATCACCATACAGTATAAGGTAAGTATCACTATCAATGTCTTGCTGATGAGGTAATCAACAGCTTCCTGTGTGAGACCCTGATCATTGTCTCTCTTGATGTAGTTAGGTGCTGAGGCATAGTATAGTTTGTGTCTGCTTGTTAAAGGTCCAATCACTACTTTGTTCTTTTTTTTTATTTTTCTTCTCCATCTAAATCATGCTGGCTAATGATTCCAGATAGCAATTACCAGTGGTTCTTCCCTCACTACTGCTATTGTCTGTTATGCAGAGCCCTGGGAGAAGCACCTTGAAAAGTACCAAGTACATCAACAATGGTCAATGGCTCCAGACTGAACAATCTGATCCCAGATAATGTGTAAACAAGATACATAGGATATGGTTGAAAAGTCATTACTTTTACACAGCCATGTAAAAGTACTGTTATTAACTAGTTAATAACTGGTTGAAAAGATGGGGGTGTTCCAGGCCCGTTGAGAACTGTGAATAAATCTGAGGGAATAGTTACAGTACCAGTCAGGTTGGGAGTAAATTTTCACTGTGATTTCCTAACATATGCTATCTATTTTTGAAGTACAAGTAGTACCTCGAAGTGTTATGCAAGGGAAAGAGGAATAGAAGATAGTCTCAAGTGGAAACACTTACTTAGAAAAGGTGAAACATTAATAGAACCAAGTGTCTTACTTAGAGAGCAGATGTAACGAATCAGAAGATATGTAACTCGTTAAGATAAGATGAGCCATAAGGGCTCTTCTTAAATACATACAGAGATGTTTGTATCTATGTATGTTCGTAGAATGTTCTAAAGTATTTTAGCAAATAGCAGATAATGCTCTTATCTATAATAAATATACTATCCAATAGAAATAAAGACTCATATGATGAGTAAGGATGATGCGATCTTATCGCATCATTATGACCAATATGAATAGTGTAAGCACCTCATGTGATAGATAAGATCACATGGTAAGATTAAATAATCTATGGGCAAGTCTAGACTAATCTGTGACTAATTGTTATCGGACGAGCTACCTTACTTGCGATTACACTCGGACTTCACTACGAACGGTTTACTCTCTTTTCTGTTATCTTATCTTATCAGATAACGTCACGTGACCATCCGGTTATCTGCCTTAGATCTTATTTATATCTTACCCTTAGGAGAGTCACGTGATCTGGCACGTGACATGCTGACATAGCGGTCTAGGTCGACGACGTCATAGTCTAGACAATGATGTCATCATGACATCATACCTCATGTCCACCGCATGGACTCCTTCTATACCGGCCCTAGAGTACCTTCTCACATCTGCCCTAAAGGGCTCCCTTACATATATATACTGTATCCTGTACTCTAGATACCTCCAGTCTATTCACTTGGTTCTTACCCAGTTCCCTATGTCCGAACCGCCTGAGCATCCACAGTGGAGGGCTATTCCCCTCTTGCCTGTTATGCCACAGTAAAAGGCTCCTTACGCCGTCTCAGTACTCCTCGCCATCGCCTTCCACCATCCCCTTGATGGGGTTCGCCATTATATTTATGGTTGAAGTGATGCTCCGCAACACTTATCCGGTGTTCCTTCCCTCACACCTCCTTCCTATGACTCCCCTTATAAGGGTTGTTCTTTAGGAAAAATGCCGGATCATTCGTTTACAGCTTCTAACAAGCAGACCACCCGTCCTCTTGCTCTAATACACACTGACCTTATGGGTCCTTTTCCAGTCGAACCTCGCTCTTGTGCCAGGTTTGTCCTCACTTTTATAGATGATTATTCTGGATATGCCTTACTTTTCTTCTTGCAGGCCAAGTTGGATTGTTTGTCTAATTTCCGTAACATGGTATCTTGGGCTGAGACTTTCACTGGTCACATGCTCACCTCCATATGTTTGGATTGTGGAGGGGAATTCATGTCTCATGAGTTTCAGGTGTTCCTCACTTCCCGAGGCGTCACTCACCAGACTTCCGTCCCTCACACACCTCAGCAGAATGGCAGAGCTGAGAGATTCAATAGAACCATTATGGAAAAGGCAGAAGCAATGCATCAGCATGCTTGCCTTCCTAAAGCATTCTGGCAAGATGCTGTAGAGACATCAGTACATTTGTACAATAGACAACCCATGTGTCGTCATGATTGGAAAACTCCCATAGAAATATTCAATGGAAAGAAACCTGATGCATCTTACTTTAGAGTATTTGGATGTCGAGCATATGTCTTCATTCCTCCAGAACAACAGCAAGACAAACTGTCTTCCAAATCTAAGGAAATGACATTTATAGGGTATGAACCAAACACCAAAGGTTGGCACTTTTGGTCAAAACAAAAGCATAGAGTCATTGTCGCTACTAATGCCACTTTCGATGAAAACCAATTTCCACACTGTTCCAGAGACCAAGTCGACGAACCTGCCCCTATTTCTATCAACAATAACAAGGAAAATGATGAAATTCAGGATCAATCAGACCCTGAACCCCCTACATGTTATATTTACATACCAACCGCTATCTCTTGCAGTAATTCTCCTGATCAAAATCAATGGATACCTCCACAAACACCACCAAGATCTGAATCTCCACTTCATTTCAGTCCTAAATCAAGTCCAAATCCTCCACCTCTGTTACGATCCCTCTATTTTTCTCCTATTTTTCCTTATTTTTCCCTATTTTTCCTGACTCGCTATAGCCACTTTCCTTGCTAGCCCCTATCTCTCAACCATGCCCACCATAGCTCATCTACAAGTCTACTAGGGGCCTGCCCTAAACTAGTCACGTGACTTGCGCACAGACCAACGGACCTTACCCGAAGGCTGTACCAGATCACAGCCGCATGTCACACAGCACGGCCCATAGCCTTACATAGCCCCCCTTAATCTCCGCGCATAGCCTGGCTCACAGCCGCACACAGCCCACACAGCAAACACAGCTTGTACAGCATTCAACACTACCTTATAGCATAGCCCCACACCATGGATCAAGGGTATATCCTTATATAGGTACTGTACAGTTCTAGACACCAAACATGTACACACACAGTCGGATAGTATATAAGGCTCATTGCCACTCCGGAGAACCTCAGTCTTGTTCTCTTGAAGTTTCCCCAACTTCATACCCAGTCTAAGGCTTACACTTGACTAGCAAGCACCTGCTTCATTGGTAAGGGGTTGGTTGTTTCACTAGAACAAGACTTTACTTCTCACGCTGCTGAACAAACTCTAGTCACCGTCTCAAACATTCCCCAGCACACCCTCATCATCGTCTTGCACAACCAGCTCAACAGTAAGAGCTACCTAGTCACCGTCTAGTCCCCTTCGCTCACACTTCGAGGCTCTTAGTGTCTATAATCAAGAAGGAGGAATCCCCAATCGTCTTGCCCCTTTTTATAAAGGAGGAACCCAAGGAACAGTCACTGTCGCCCACGCTGCGCAGTTCTAGCTTATCATCTTATTGGTCTCACTCTACCGCTTATCCACCGTATCACCGTTTCTCACGTCGCTCTAGTTCCACCAGATCGTTCTCAACGATCTCCTTCAACAGCTCCAATTCGGAGTACCGTAATCCAACACTGCTTCGCACTCCCACACCGCTTCCAGAAGCAGTTAACTGGGAACCAGTTCACCTCCGTCCTCGGCCCTGTGCTGTCCCTTCTTCCATCTGGACAGACAGTTTACCCACAGTGGTAAATGACATAGAATCTCAAAATGGTGCCCGTACATACTTACCATCTCCAGCCATCAATCTGCGTGAAATATTTATCCCAACAGAGGTGGACAATATTATTCGCGAAGGGATTGAACTTGGCCTGCAACAACAGCGAGAACAATATCGACAATACGTTCTCGAACGAGTTGCAGCTGCTCGAGCCAGAGTCGAGGCGCGATTATAGATTAGAGAAAGGAGTCCCACTCCCCATCCTTATGTTAACATTATCTCTCGTCGTTGGTTTAGGGGTCCCACTCCTCCTCCTGCTCTTGAGCGCTGTATATCTCCACTTAGGCCAAGAGGGGTTCTCCACATCCCTGCACGTTACTGTCCATATAGTTAGTTATTCAACAATAGCTCCCGAGTTCCCCGATCCCTTCTTTGTACCAATAAACCCTCATTTACGTCGTCCACTAAATCCACCTCTGTGCCGACATCCCCGTCTGAACCTTGTTCCGCCACCACCTTACACCCGCACGTCTCCTGTAAGCAGCTCTGGCACCGAAGAAACTCTCATCCACTCCCCTCAAGCAGCGCAACCCAGCTCTGTTTGAATTTCACAAGAACTGCCTTCTCCTACGCCAGACTAAGTCCGCTTTCCACCCTAAATCCGCACACGGAAAACTACTTAAGAGGGCTCGTCAACTTGAACGATGCAACAAACCACCCTCTCCTAAGAAATGAGCATCATCACCCAAATCGCCCTCATCATTGCCATTGTCGCCCTCTACGTTAATCCGCCACCCACCTCCGTTGTCTGTCTCACTCTCCTCCCCACACTTGTCTTCCTCGTCTTCCTCATCATCTGGACCGTCCCCAAAGGGGAAGTCTTTGTTTTCCACATCTCGTACAATTCCCATCGCTTCAAATTCGGTATCTCTGAGCGCGCTAATCCTACCGACGCCACAGAACGTGTAAAAGGAGATAACGTGGACTGGGACACAGCAGCTAACGAGTGGGGTCCAGCAGGTTGGGACACATCCGCGTGGGAGGATCCAGCAGGCCCTAAGCCCTCTAACCCCGAATGGGCAGATTGGGTACTTAACAACGTAAACTTTTCTTCTCTTCTTAATCTAGCCGGGCGTATCTTCACACGAAACGCCATCCAAACGTACAAAGAAGAAAACCACACCTCCCATCCCTATTTAGTTGAATCTTCCTCTTCTTCTTCCGTACCTCTTCTAGAAACTCCTGATAGCGCCTTAGCTCCACTTCAGCCAGGTGGACTTGCTACTGATTGGCCCCATCATACTGACTTACAAGATTGGGACCTAAACTCCGACACCGAAATTCCGGGTCTTCATTAAGTAATCATTCCCCGCTTGTACAAACCTATAGCCTCCTTTTTCTTTTATCTAAATCTATTCTCATTACCTGCCCAACATGGCTATCCCACCATATAACCCTGCCCAACTTCTGGCTGATCTCTTAGCCGCGCCAGATGACACCGCCAAACTCACCCTACTCTCCAACACCTTCTTGGGAGTGAACCAAGCAATCCTAAATCTTGAGGCACAAGTGAACACTATCCCACCGCCACCTCCGCCTAATGTGAGAATTTCTAAGAAAGTCGAAATATTTGCCGACCCGGGTGAATTCAGAGGCGAGATCTCTAAGTTTGAGGACTGGTGGCTAAAAATGCAAACATGGCTAAACCTAAACTCTGATTCAGTACCCACGAAATCCTACAAAGCCGTCGTAGCAGTACTTTCCCACCTAGGAGGAAACACCGGAATCACCTTTGCTCGCTCCCACCTGGAGAAGGGGAAAGCATACAAATGGGACACTCTAGTCAAGGACTTAGAGAAGCAATACCACCCCGCTGCCAAAGAGGATTGGGCACTACAGAAACTATGGAATCACAAATACACCTTTGGTGATAAGAGGATGCGTATTAAGACTTACGTTGATCACTTTAAAGCCTTATACGAAGAAGCCCAAATGTCAGAATCTCATGCCACAGACATCCTAGAAAGGAATATTCCAGAAGAAATCCACGACCATATCATCATGGATGGCAACCGCTCCTTGGAAGACATAGACATCTACTTAGCGCGAGTACTGGAAATAGGCGAACGCCTTGAAACAACTCGCTTCCTCACCAGGAAAGCTAAAAACCCGCTCTTCTGCCCTAGCACTGGGTCATCCAAAAACTACCGAGATCCCAATGCCATGGATATAGATGCATTGTGGGAACAAGAATCAGAAGCAGAAGAAGTCAACGCGCTTAACCGCCCTCGAAAGCGCTTCTCCGGCTGTTTCAACTGTGGAGGAACTGGCCATTTCAGCAAAGACTGCAAGAAACCTTCCACACGTTGCAAGGAGTGTAATTGGTCCCAAGGAGACCACAAAAAGTCGTGTTCTAGAACTAAGAAAGTACGTACTATGGAAACTGAAGAATCTTCTAGTGAAAAGGGAAAAGCCAAGGCAACTTGAGCGGTCTGGGTGCCCAAGTTGCTTCTATTACTAATTCATCTC
>JBBPRT010000500.1:0-10983 GCA_038093175.1 Boletus hoseneyae
ATTCAGCATCTCCTCTACGCATTTTTGTTTTTCAATGTTTTACAACTGATCGGTCTGGAAGGCCTGATTCACCTTGATAAACGTCGAAGGGGAAGAGACAACCACCCCTATTTCCCAGAGCATTTACTCTTCACTCCGGGCTCTAATCCCGATGATTCTATGCATAACAATCCAGAGACCTTTCACACTGCTCTACCAGATGAACGGACGCCACTCTTATCGCACTCGGACAATGACAGCCTTTCTTGGAATCCTGCACAATATATCTGCAGGTGGTCCGAAAAACGTCGAGGTCACCTCTATACCTGGCTTTCGGCCTTGCTCATCTGCGCTGCGTGGGTTTTATTCTTAAATACTGCATGGCTACGTTTGCGCTCTAGGGAAGAGAGGGGCACATGGGGATCATGACACATGTAGTTGGGTCCATTGTGTTCAGGTACTCTCAGTTATAGTCGCAAACAAAGTAATAGCGAGCCACTCGTATCCTATTATATTACCTTCGTTTGATGCTTACTAACCAATGACCCTTGTTGTTCCCAACTTCCGTACAATCTGAAGATGCCGTAGTGGAGGCGGCATCCTTAAAGAGATCGAACGTTAATGGGGACACCAGGTCGGGGTCCAATGTAGAGGCTGAATTGCAAGGTGCTTGCACATCTATTCTCCTTCCCTTTCTTCGCTCGACGTGTGGTAGGGTCGCGCGCCATTGTTCAACCATTTTCCGGGTCTCGGCTGGGTCCCTTGGCTTGATATATGGCTCGAACTCTGGATCTCTATCATCGCCTCTCTCAGATACACCCAATGGAGGACAAGCATCCGCACGGGCAGACGGGGAAAGTCCTGTAGTAAAAACTCAGCCCAACAATACACTGATTGGATGAAATCAGTTTACCGTCACTCTGACCCGCTCTGCTTGATAAGGATTCCTGAAGGGTATCTGGACCGCAGCTTTCAGACGGTGGTATGTCGAACTGACCCATCACATATTCAACTGGCTCTGGTAGCTAGATTGAACCATAGATTGGTGAGAAAATACGCTCCTCGATCAGTGATGGACCCCACTTACGCTCGGGGGGGAATAGCCGTCGTCGATGTCAAGCGCAGAGGCCAGCCAAAACAAGATGGCGTGCATGACACTAGGTTGCCTTGCCCGCGCATCGAAGGGTGGGGAAATATAGGCATTCGTCCATCCTAGTAATTATCTTGGTAAAGAATCGAAGATAGAACTGTACACATTACCATCAGAAAAGACTCCAAACGTCCACTGTTGATAAGACGTCACAATAAAATAGAAACACTGTTTACGGACACACAAGTCCCAGAGCTAGGACGGATGAGCTTCATCAACAGTCAAGGTTAAATATGAACCTTGCACCAAAGACGTTCTTTCCCTCGCAGGCGGACGTTACCAGAGGATAGCTAGAACGGTCAGTCCTTTGCACCTGTAATACGTCGTTCATGACTCACGGATTGTAGTTCAGTAAATTGCCACATGTCTTCGTTAGAGAGCACCCACGGGGGCTGACAAGCAACAACCACAGAGTTTGAAGCAATCTCTGCAGTTGAAGGACATTCTGTGCGGGTAAAGTAAAACTCCTTGAAGATGTGATCATCGTAGTGTGGTTGCGTTTCTGACACGAAACCCCAGTCCTTGCTTTGAGGGTAAAGGATATGTAATATACGTTGTACAGTCCTAAGGGGGAAATGATCGATCCAAGCCCACAGTCTGCCAGTGGACGACGATTTCAGCAAAACATGGGAGCGGGAATAGCATGACATACCGATTAAACTCTGTCACTGGTGGAGGTAGGGTCGCGTTTATTCTGAATTTCCGAGCCGAGGGCACAGTCAAAACTTCCCCAGTTAGCTCATCCTGATCTCTCAAGTTCAAGCCTAGGGAGGTATCTGGTACATTTGCCGTGATCCCTAAAGTGGACTTATGGAGTCAGTAAACATCGTATTGAGTACGTTATGTCGAGGCTGACAATTGTTGACCAGGTTGTCAAAGGTGTCTTCTAAACATTGAATGGACGTAAGGTGCCTTTCTTTCCTAAACCGAGTGGAAAGGGTGTTGCGATGACTTTTGTGCCCGGAAGGCGGGGAAGCCGTATCCTTCCCCCCATATTTCAGTTCAGGGAGTACTGCATCTTTCATGTAGCCACGGAGGTCATCGATACCCCACCAAGCCATATCGACACTGCGCGTAGAACTTTGAAGAAAAGGAAAAGAGAGCGTAGAGCGCAGCTGCAACGAATGTCAACAACCTACATCACGGGAGCTCTTAAGTAGTGCCAGTAGCGGGGTCCTTGACGACAGAGGAATACAATGCTTATTATTGAAGAGATTCTGCAATTGTGCTCCTATAAGGTCACAGCAGCAATTGATCGGCAATCTCCGCTACACCGGCGATTTCCGGTAGTCTCTGTCCTCGAACTCGAGCCTGGGTGAGCCTCGCCGCCATCGCGTCAAAACCCCCTCAAAAGGTACGTCCTACGTATCCCAGACCATTTGACTGTTGGGTGCATGCTTCGGGCACACCGTTCTTTGAGACAGACACGGCGTCTCAGAGAACAAGGGTGGATGTGGTTGCATTCTTCCGGATGCACGAAATGTTATCCTGACCCTTTCCACTATTTAGCCTCGAGATGGGTGCATACAAGTATATCAGCGAACTGTACAAGAAAAAGCAGTCTGATGTGCTGCGATTCCTCCTCCGTGTTCGGTGGGTTCCATAGAAAGCACCCTTTCAGCCTCGCTAACGTGATGTAGGTGCTGGGAGTACCGTCAGCTAAACGTTATCCACCGGGCATCCCGCCCATCTCGTCCAGACAAGGCGCGTCGCTTGGGTTACAAAGCCAAGCAAGGTTATGTTGTCTACCGCGTTCGTGTTAGGCGGGGTAACCGCAAAAAGCCTGTGCCCAAGGGTACGCTCAAGGATCTCTCGTGTGTTTCTGGGCACTCATGATACTCATCAGGTGCTACCTATGGCAAGCCCGTTCGTCAGGGTGTCAATCACCTCAAGTTCCAGCGGGGCTTGAGAAGTGTCGCAGAGGAGCGCGTTGGTCGCCGCTGTGGCAACTTGCGCGTTCTGAACTCGTACTGGATCAATCAAGATGGTGTTTACAAGTACTACGAGGTTATTCTTGTGGATCCCAGTCACAAGGCGGTCAGTGATTATGTAATACATTCCACCACCACACTGAACACTTGATTTAGATTCGCCGAGACCCCCGTATCAACTGGATCACGAAGCCAGTGCACAAACGCCGCGAGGCCCGTGGACTCACCAGCATCGGCAAGCAGGTCCGTTCCAGGAATCTATTCAAAACAACATTTACCCATACGTTTGATTATGCAGAACCGCGGGCTGGGCAAAGGTCACCGCTACAACCATACACCAGCCCGCTCAACTTGGAAGAAGCACAACACCCTCAGTCTTCGTCGCTACCGGTGATTTCATACGCCGCTCTTGTTACAATATTGCATGCTACGTCTATGTTCCGTATGGTTGTGTGTCCTTGTGACTTTGATGAAAACCATGTGTTTGCGTTCGGATCTGGAAGTTTCTCCTTGAATGCTTGCAGTACGTGCATGCCCGACTGCGCAATCTGATTTGAGTCACTGTGAGAAAAGTCGGCTCCTCTCCGTAGTCTCGCGCTCTTCGCGTGTACAATCGCTTACGACACTTGGTTGTCGTGTCGGATCAAGTCTCTTGTATAGCACAAGCGAGAGATTTGAACTTATCCTCTTGCCACGACATGGGATACCCCCGGGTAAAGGGACCATCGTTGTACTTGCTACTACATACCCTCTCAGTGCTATCACTGGTGGATGCGGGTTTCATGCATCTACTCTTCCCGGGCCGTTCACCCAATATTGGTGGACGACACCTTGGTCCATCGAAGCGCACGTCCGTCGAGAACACAACGTTATGGGTCATCGAGGACACGTACGAGGGCCAGACTTTTTTCGAGTGTGTCAACATTTGCTTCTCAATTGACACGTCCTGTCAGTGTGTGCTAATGGGTTGCCTCATCAAGCACCTTCGACTTTTATACCGGTCCGGATCCTACCAAGTTCGCGTGCAGCTTTCTTCGCGAATTCATGGCCACTGACACGCGTTTCTTACAGCGGACTGGTAACGTGAGTCTGAGTTACTATCCATGGGTCGATATCAAACAAAGCCTCTCCTAGCTTCGTCAATGAACAAACTGCATTCGCCGATGGCCTAGCGTATGTAGCATCTGACAACACAGTTATTATGAAAGGAGATAACACTACCTGGCTTCCGGAAGGTGTCAATCGTAGCAGGTAATCATCCCCAAAAGTTCTAAGAAGGGTACTCAATGAGCTATGCTAGTGTGCGTATATCCAGCCAAGCCGTGTACAACACTGGTCTTTTCGTGTTAGACCTCAATATGGCACCCTGGGGTTGTGGTCTGTGTTTTTTACTCTCCAGCTCATGCATATCTCTCCGACCCGTCTTTTAGGTGTATGGCCTGCCTTTTGGTATTTAACGGAGCACTCTTCGTACACTACGCATCTGACACCGTGATGTTACTAGGACCTTGGGAGGTGGTACTTGGCCATGGGTACGTGTGCTGGCGGTCTTGAGAGTCACTTCTGACTCTGCTGAAGAACGGCGAAATAGACATTATTGAAGGAGTACATGACAACGAACACAACCAAGTCACGTGGCACACTGCTCCAGGTATATCCGGAAAAACCAGCCTGATCTTTGCTAAGCTTTATGAAGGGTGCAATCTTACGGCCACGACTAACTTCACGGGCACGATCGTAGTAGGTCGTCGCAGTTGGGCCCAGTTGACCAGATGCACTAACATCGCTTAGCAAACTAATGGCGTAGACGACTTACAGTGCAACGCACTAATCAATAACAATGCTGGTTGCGGGATCACGGAATGGAGCAGGGCGTCCTATGGTCCATACTTCGATTCGCAAGGTGGCGGTGTGTTCGCGATGAAGTGGGATACAAGTGGGATTGCAGTTTGTCAGCTTACACAAGTTTTTTTTTTGTTTTGTTTTGCGGCCTGACTTTGACACAGGGTCATTCTATCGTGCTGCTATTCCCCAAGACATCACCCAGGGTTTACCAGACCCGTCGAACTGGGGGGAGCCTGTGGCGGAGCTCGCCCCAACGAACTGCAACATTTCGCAATATTTTGCTAACCACTCGATCGTCTTTGGTATGTCCTCCAGATTTGTTCATACTTTTCAAGCTCACTTTATTCCTAGATATCACCTTCTGTGGTGAGATTCCTAACCATATCAAGAGGATTCTGCAGCTGATTCGTTCAAACAAGGTGACTGGGCTGGTAATTCCTATTCTACTTCCGGTTGCCCGGGAACTTGTACAGAGATATTGATGGACCCATCGAATTTTGTGGCAAGTATTGTACTTGCACTCAAGATCTTACCTGACGAATTGTCTGCAGAATGCATCATGGATTATCAACTCGCTTAAAGTTTACAAGGCGGCAACTTTGTCCGGTAGTTCCTCAAGTTCAGCATCACGGTGCTCTGTCAATCTGTTACCAACTTTGTATATTGCAGTGGCCCTAGTTACCATGCAGGTCTCGCTATCTTTGCTATAGGTCTTTGCGTGCGATCATGACCGCGTGGACGTTGACATTTATTAATTCATGATGATGACGCCGGATAGAATGTAGTCTCATGGTAGATTAGAGTGAAGCCCTGCACTACAACCTCACCTTTCGTGGGTCATCTGGGCCTTGTACATCCACCTCAGCAAAACCAGATCTCATGGGAGTGATGCTAGCGTGCCCCATTCCGAATGCCCAGCCGTCTGTCCCTACAGGAACGCCCGACAAATCCGGGTTGACAAGATGCTGAATGTCAGGAGAGAACTTGAACGCAAGGCAAACATCCGCCTGAGCTACATTGCCTGCGGAGATAAGTCCACTGAGAGAGTCGGGGCTGTCTGGAAATATCTCCCTCTGAGCACCGTGATCCACTGGAACCTGCTTGAAGAGGCGACCGTACGAGTTGCGCCACATGCGTGTCCAGTATACTTGTAAACCTTCAGGTTCGGCAAGTTTATGGATCACGGGAAGGTTCACGTTATACAGGTCAACCTCGCCGTCGCGAATTGCATCTGGATCCTTTCCCCAATTGGTCCATAAATATTGCACGATACGGACGGAAAGGTTATGTGCAGGTTCATGCAAATTGACAGGTGTGGGATGGAGCACGTTGCCATACGAGATCGCGATTGCACGTGTGCGAGAAAGTGCAGCAGACATTGCTGCACCGACAGTACCTGATGAGAGGGAAAACACAGCTGTAAAATATATAAGACCTGTCCCGCTAATAGAACATCAGTTGCCGACCTGATATGTTCCTGCCAAAGTTTGGTCCTGAGATCTGGATGGGGCTAACGGTCAGATGTGATAGATATGGTGAGCATGCACATACCACGAGATCGATCTCGCCGGGATATAAATTATGGAGGGCAACATTTGTACAAGTGGCAGGAGTCTTCAGATTATTGGATCATGTGAGTTGACGGTTGCAAGATAAAATGACTGGTGACCGCACACCGTCCAGCAGAATCCACTCTGCGATCTCTTGCTCCTTCAACGGTCTGGGGGTATCTGATATTTCACCTTGCACGCCATCTACAGATAAATGAGTGGCAAAGTTAGAGGCTGGTCGGACGAAATGACCTGGCTCTCTCGGATAGAAATATCTGCCTCGGGTAACTTCAGTGATATGAAATGCTTTTCCTACATGGTCGATGTTGATATGGCGGTGCTAGAGATCGGACACGTCACACTGACCGATCCAAGACTTTTGGGAGCTTGGTATGACCACTCTTACGTTCCATTCTGAGGGGGGGGAGTCGTCATGACATAAGAGATTGTTTGGGAGGGAAGGCGGACGCTTACTGAGATGGCTGGTGAGGTACTGATAAAGGCCAAAGATGTAAGGCGACTCTGCGCCTGGCGGGCCGTCGTCGTTCTGATGGTGGAGTGGTTCAGTATAGTGCCAAGTGTGGATGTAAGAGGACACTGACGACGAGCAACACTCTCGGGCTGCTGGCGGACATGAAAGTAACCAGCCTGAGTGGGCGTCTGTGGTGTTCCCATAACTGAAAGAAAACAAGGTTGTAGTACGCCTCGAGACCAGTGCGACGTTGTTCTCCACATATGACCGCCATCATCTGAACCTGCCATGTATACTGATTCGCCGCCTCACTCCTTGCCTACCATCCCAACCTTTCCCCCCATACAGATGCCCGACAAGAGCGACCATGACACCGTTGACGCATGCCTCTCCTCACCGTCCGTGACACCTCGCGATGCGACCTCTTCCGCCGTCTCTTCCCCAATCGCCGCAACCCATCCAACCCCACCTCCCATTCTTCACCACCCACAACAAAATCTCCGCAAGTCCGTCTCTGTCGACTCCTTCATCGGCTACGAACGAGAGAATTCGTCTACTCCATCTAGTTCGCGGCCTCCTCGAGCCAACACCCACACCCCATCTGATCCATCTGGAACTCGTAGGACAGAGTTGTCGGTCGATTCTGCACGTCGCCATGGTTCCGAAATTGCCCCATTGTACGTTCGCACCCGTGGCATAAGTATGAGTACCAGGAGCGATAGTCACGATTCTGCTCTGGAGCAAAACCTTGAATCCGAGTCCTGGCAGCCTCTAAAAAAGGCTTGTGATAAAAGCAGGAGAGGCTCGGTAAAAGGAAAAGAGCATGCACGACAATCCCGTCGTCCCGGTGACCTCAAACTTCCTGCTCGCAATCAATTGCCAGCTGTCCCAGTGAATAACTTGCCCAACCAACTTGCTCAGCCAATCCTACGCGATGATCCTCGGCGTTTGCATTCTACGACATCCCTCCAGTCCTTCCCGAGACATTCCTCCCTCACAGATGTCATGTCCGGTCGTGTCAGGAGCGGTAGCCTTGGGTTGCAGGCCAACCCTGGAAGTAGAGGCTTTCTGGCAGATACAGTTCAGCCAATGGTGAGGAGCCGGCTATTCTATGGACCACCAATCATAACTGGGCCTGTGTAGGCATTTCCCAAGGAAGTATCAATCGCTGTCGTGGGTACGCCTGGTTGTGGAAAGTCTACGTTTGTTTCAGAAGACGCGAGGGCTTACGGTATTGAGGATCTCACTGCGCTCTTCGCTATGTCAGGAAGTTCGATCTCTACACCCTTCCGCTGTAAGCAAGAAAATATATGTTCGTTCGTTAGACTATCCCTCACGTTTTTCAGACACTAGGCGACTCGACTGGGTAAAACAACGGGAGCCGCCAAGTGTCTCGATTGTGATCCACGAACTGGACATAACAAGGCTAACTTCGCCTCCTCGAGTAGATGGTATCTTCGTATGTTATGACAGTGGAGATGTATCGTCGTTCGTGCCTATCTCCGACTTTCTCCGTGAGTGAATTGCCATGCTTCGGCTTTCCGTTCTAGTCACTTACCATTCTCTGCAAGGGCTTATATGTCCGTTGAAGTATCCTGTTGTTGCAGTCGCTCTGAAGTCGGATCTCCCGGTGGCCGTTGATCCCCAGACTTCCTTGAGCTTATTCCAGAAACATGATATTGGCCTGGTACAAGTAAATCATGTCGGAGACGTTGGAAAGATGAGAAAAGTGTTCAAGTTCCTGCTGATGTCGATCCTCAGAGTACCTAGTAAGTGTCTGAACATCATACAAAACATCCGTAGTTTAACCGCGTCGTGCTTCCAGATGCCGACCTTCGAAATCCTGCATCACCGGAAACGTTAGTCTCTCCATTTCCTTTTGAGCGTAGGGGGTCAACCTCGGGGACGCCTACTGCGTCTTCTTCTGTACATTCGGTCCGCACTATGTCACAGGCAAGCTCTTTCCGACTATCACCAACATCTACCCTCCCAACATCACCTCCCCCACCGATGACCTCCCCAACACGCGCCCGCTCAACGTCGGATTTGTTTTCGAGGCACGAAAAAGCTAGGTCTCGCACTTCGAGTGAACACAAACTATCAAATGCGCGGAGTGTTACTAGCCTTGTGGCAAGCAACAGCCTACAGTCATCTTCTGTATCGTCTACACAACCACTGAAAAATGACACACTAAATGGACTTGAAGATGATGATCGTCACGTAACGAGAGAGAAGGAGCCGTGGGTATTCTTCTTCTACGCAATCTTGCTTTCCACTAAGACTTATTGAATAGTCGATCTGTTCAATATGCCACTCTGGACGAGCTCCTTGACAAGCTCCTCTTCCTTGCAGTCAGCGGGGATGGTCAGTTCCCGAAGACGACAGTATTGTATTTCTTCTAATATCAATATTTAGATCCGACTTTCATTGCGCATTTCTTGCTCACTTATCGGAGATTTGCTAGCCCTCGAAGTATCTTGTTGGCTATGCAAAAGCGCATGCGACAACTTGATAATTCATTAGGCGATCCCATGTTTGCTAGTTATGCTCAGATGAGGTACGTGAGTGGGTAATTCATTGCAAGCGTCTGATCACTCCCCCGCAGGATCTGCCATCTACTCGAGACCTGGATACATACTTATCCACAAGATTTCGCTGCTCCAGGTGCCGCAGGCGCCTTGAGCGCTTTAGTGAAATCGATCACTGGGAAGACCTATCTTTTGCATTACGGGTCCGACTTCGTTCCTTTTTTTGAACACCTTTCAAACGTCTTTGATTCCGATTCAGCTTGGGCACACAAGGTTGACCACCTCCTCGACGATGCTGATGATCCCTACAGTATATCAGACGGTGAAGATGACTCGCTCGCAGTAACCACGGATTCGGCGTCGTCCAATTTGTCCTCTTCGACACCCTCTCATGATTTGACTGGCTCGAATCCAAGAGAGCGTAAACAAAGCTTGCCTTTCAGTGCTAAGGCATTGATCTTGCCCATCACCTCGTTACACGTTCCAGACGCTACCGAAATATCACCAAAGCAACTCCTCAAAGAACTGTATCGCCAGTCATTAGAGCTACAGAACTACGAATGTTCTGAGATCGCTGAAGAGATCACTCGCGTTGAAGCTAAGCTGTTTACAGAAATAGAGGTATGTCGATTTCCGAGGTATGCTCTACATTTGACACATTAGTCTTATAGCCGAGACACTGGCTCCGATATACCCTCATTCCTGGTCGTAAAGATCCCGAATTCGACTCTATTTCGCGGTTTAACGCTGTGTCAAACCATCTTGCAGATTGGTAAGTCTGTCAGATATACATGTTGCTCACACGTGACGTTTCTGTAGGGTTGTCTCACTGATCTTGTGTCACGACAAACCCAAAAATCGAGCGAAGCAAATCGAAAAATTCGTCGATATCGCTCACAAGCTTCGTGCTTTGAATAATTATTCCGCTCTCCGCGCCTTCGTCGCCGGAATAAACAATTCGACCTTTCAAGGCGACGATACGATGGAAATATTCAAGACCAAAACGCCAGATCATTACAAAAATCTTTTGTCTTGGGATGTCTTGCTTCAACACAGGGGCGCTCATCAAGCCTATCGGATGGCGCTGAAAAATACTAAAGGAGCATGCATTCCTGCTTTGTGCGTGACTATATTAGATGAGTGTTGGCAGCTGAAACAGGCGTTTCACAGGGAGGTTCATATATCAGATCTCATCCGTGCCCATGAAGGAAACCCTGACTTTAGCGCCACCGAGGCCAACAAAATCCACTGGGGAAAATTCAACATGTTTGGGAGATTCATTCAGAGCACAACCCATTGCCAACTACAATGTCAATTGACATCTGATTATAACTTCCCTGACCGACCGAAGATCAGGAATCTGGTGTTCAATGAGTACGTAATGCCAGAAGAGGTTAGGATTTTCTTCTTCTTTGGTTCAACGCTCCTGAACTGAGTCACTTTGCAGATGCAGGTTTCCAGGATGGCGCCGGTTTCGGATTCGGATATTGTTGATGAACCGTTCAGACCAAATCTACCCCGGTCGATC
>JBBPRT010000501.1:0-10968 GCA_038093175.1 Boletus hoseneyae
CTGAGCGATCAAGTCAAGTGGGTGGAGGCATGCCGACGAAGTGCGCTTTACAAGGAGAAGGCACGAGCAGAGCGGCTTTCACGCAGCGTAGGAAGTCATCCCTCGACTAGCGGCCGCACGGATCGAACAACACCATCCGAAGCCCGTGCGCCATTAAAGAAGCGCCTGTGCGAGCGGTTATCATTATCTGGGGAGTACCGACCCCCAGCGAATGACGAGGAGTTTGCGAGACGGTTCGAAAAGGTGAGGGATCAGATTAAGCTGTCGCCGAGGTTGACTCAGTGCTTCATTAGAATCATGAGGACCATGCGCGTCGATGGGCACGTGGGTCATTTTTGGGTGTGCTGAGGGACTTTTTGGAGTCAACAAAGAATCCATTTCCCGATAACTGGTGCGCATGGCTGTCGCTCAATCAAGAGAGTGATGGAACGGCCATTTGGCTGGAACAAAAGTCCAATGCGCCAGACTCGGGCAAGTGGACAAACGAAAATGTGTTCCGAATACCGATCTCAAAAGATCACGTTGAGTTGGCGCGCTCGTATCCTGGCACCGTCATATTTGAGCGTACACCTTTGACGGATGTCACAGATATACTGGGAAGGTGAGACAAGCTTTGTTGTTATCTCCTCGTGTGCTGAGTGGAGATGTACAGGAAGTACCGCGTTTTAGAAGATTGTACTCGCCTGCGTGAAATCCTCGATGTGTTTCCCGGGGACCGACATTATGTTCCCTCGTTACTATGCATCGCGTGGTCAGAACGAGATCCGGATTCGGCCAAAGACTTTGATGATATGGTTGGTCTACCGCGTAATTCTCGTCGGCCCTTGTTGATTTCATTTGTAGGTTGCATCGATGGTAGAAGGTGGCATGCTGACGTCGACACACGAACTCTTGATCTCTACGGCTGCCTTAGATATGGAGTCCAAGTTGGACAAAGTACTGCACAACATTCCGTTTGATCTCGAAGGTCGACTTGTGAAACGCGTCTCCCTGAATGGTGGGTTAAGGCCGCTGACCTGATGGTTCGGTTGTTTACACATGTGCCGTTTGCAGATCTTTTTGACATTTGGGAACATCAATGGGAAGACATGACGATGAGGTGGCTTGGCAACCTACCTTTAGCAGCGTGTTGGGAGATGAGTCACATCATAATGCCCACCACCAAATTCGAGACAATCCCAGAACCACCCCTCCCAAACGAGATGTATATGGGCTTCTTTGTGCTTGTTGAACTTCTCCGCGTACTTCAGCTTGTCAGTTTCTGTTTCACCTGAGCACAGAAGATGTGTGACTCTGACGGGGCGTTCAAGGTTTGAGGTAGGTTCCTTGATGTGCTGTCATGAGGCGGTTTATTTCGGTGTGTCGGTCAACGTCCTCAATGCCAGAGAGGGATAATACGACGTTTGAGAATATGGGCAGTCGATGCTTGGGTATGCTCTGGGACAGGACGGACAGTGAACCCTTGAGTCAAACAGCAACGATATCTCCCACCGACGTCGTATCCGCGTAGCATAACACCACCAAACAAGCGCGTTGCTGGAAACGGAGTCTGAAAACTTACAACTCAAACCCAAACCACAAACACCCGCCATGAGCCTACTTCACGAGTTCGACTCTCTTGAAATATGCAACGAGGAGAAGAAGGATGAGGCTGTTTTGCACATAGCTGTTAGCTTAGCTGATTTGTTACAGGCCTATGAGGATGATCAGCCTGATGATGAGGCACCAGTCCCTGCAGAGTTTAGGATAATTCAAGAAGAAGAAACCTATGTTTTCTGCAACTCTATTGCAGCACTTCAGCCCCTTGATACTCAGGATGACTCAGATCTCATTTTGAAGGGGTTGCAGGAGGAGGCTGCTAAGCTAAAGCCTTATGTGTGCTGGCAAGAAGCTGAGGTCTTGAAGGCAGCCCCCCAATCCCCAGCAACAAGTCCTCCTAGAAAAAGGTGTGTGTTTAACTTCTTATCTCAAAACCTTCCAATACTTCTTTCCTGCAGACAAAAAACAGAGTGTAATGTTGTAATGCCAAATAACAAAAGGCAGACTCGTTGCAAAGAGAGAAGGAGGCGTGCAAAAAAACACACGGTTAGTGGTGATGAGGTGGATTCTATCACTAGCTCATCTGCTTTCAATACTGCTTAGGCTGAAACCTTAGATTCCTCATCTCTTGATCCTAGCTATGGTGGCCCATCAAATGCTCTGCAGCAGATGCCTAGTAGTGAGTTAAACAATTATTTTCTGATAGCAGTTTTCTAATAGTCATTCAAATCAAGCTGGTAATCAAACTGGCAGACCTTGTCAGAAAAGGCGCTCAGCTAAAAGACTTAAAGAGCCAGAGGCAGTTGCTAAGCGGATTCGCCAGGCCATTCAGAAAAATATAGTTGCTCAAAAAGTTGTTGTCACTCCATTTGACATCAGCTCTGTCTCAGTCACTAAAACTGGCTGGACTGGTTTTACCATGATGAAAAAGGTTGAAAAAAAAGAGATGCAATATCTTTTTGAATCTGGAAAGGTGCTTCATAAGCTTTGTAGCTTTCAAAAAATTCCATGTGATTTGTAAGTTTCTTTTTAATCTTTATTTACTACAGTTCTTTTTCAAGCTTATTGGTTTAGACATCAGCCACTTCTGATCTTTGATCCATCTAATCATCTGCTGGTTTTGCGTACAAGAGTTGCAAAATTTGCTGTAGAAAGTATGCCAGAACTGGATGGTCTACTCAAGGAGCTTGTAGGTGATCTTCCAAGAAGGAGAGAGAAGTTGTGGAAGAAATATGAGTCTAATCCTAGGGGAAATCACATTCCTTTTTTGTTAGGTTGGCATAGGCAATATACACAGGTGAGTTTATGATTATAACATCTAAAGCAGCTAATAAGAAAGGCTTTTTTAGACTCCTACCATAACTGAACAGCAAAAGCTAGATCAGAAAAAAGCCAATGACTTCATCAACTCCAAGCTAATACAAAACCTTACGTTAGTAAACTCCCTTTTTTTAGATATCTTTCTAACTTTCCAAACAGAAAGCATGTTTGCAGCATTTTGCGTTTGTACTTTCCAGAAATTGCAACACGCTTCCAGTTTGCAGTCAACTTTTGGAAGAAAAGAGGAGTTGAAGCTCAGTTTGACCTATTTTTCAACTTCTGCCCCAATATTCCCATACCTGGAGGTAGAGTGCATACACTTCCACATGCAGACAGGAAAAACATAGCTGGAGGAATGTGTGCTTTAATGGCATATCATAAAAACAGTTTGTTTTCTATTTGTTTTCTATTTGTTTGTTTTTTTCTTATCAAGTTTTTATAGAGTCATTCAACTCCAAAAAAAGGGCTTGGCTAGTAATCTGGGAGCTAGAAGTGGTGCTTGAGCTCCCAGTAGGTGTTGTTTTGCTCTACCCATCAGCTCTTTTTTATCATTTCAACATTGATATCACTGGTAAGTTTGTTCTTTGCAATAAAATTACTCTCACTTCCTACTACCTGCTTTTGCTTTTGCTTAGATCTTGAGATCATCAGCTCAGAGCAATTTCCAGACATTACCAAAAGAGAGCAGTATCCACAGTGGTGCAATGATGCAGAGGGTAGAGGAAGTCTGGTTTGGTTTAACCAAGCCAGTATGATTCAATCAGCCTATTTGAATTCTCTTACAGTTGAAGAAGCAAAAAAGACTGGAGTTAATACAAATACTAACTTTTTTGGAGATGTAGATAAATACTTCATCCCTGCTACCCCTTTTACATGCCCTCTTTCTACTTAATTCTCTAGCTACCCTTCTAGTAGCATGAAATGGGGTTTTGGTTGAGTTGTTTATACTTCTGTAGCTACAACAATTCACTCAGTTTATTGTGGCAGCAACCAGATGTAGAGTATGTGTGTTTCCATTCCTTATATATGTTCCTTGGTTGGTATCTGAGATCATTTTGCCTTAGAACATTAATGTTAGGTCTGTAGCCTATTACCCCTTCCTGACCCCACTCTATTACTTGGCACCTTTGTCAAGCTTACCAGACACAGAGTAAGTGTATTAAATCACTCTTCAGCTGGTATTTAAGACCCATGTGCTCTTCTTAATCTCTTCCTATTACTTACTTAGCACATTTACTTTTCTAATACAGATGGCAAGAAACTCCTATACATCAGCCCACATCTACTGCACTCTATGGGGATGAACTCTCTTGTATCTGATTTCCCATCCCTGGACCTTGACCCCCAATTAGCAGACACAATGTGCGAATCCGATGGAGGACGGTTTGGTCCCTTGCTTCGACATCTTCTGCATATGTGTGCACAAGGGTGTGTGAGAAGTTGTTAGAAGGGAGTCGGGGCTATTGAGAAGATATCGGAGTTGAGTCCTGTCCAATCCATCGAGGTGTCGCCTGATCGTGACGATATGCCTTTCAATTTCAGTTTGTCGCTCGATAGTGGACATGCGAGTGAGCGGAGCGATTTGACGTATGTTCGGACCAAAAATATTGAGCAGGTGGTCCAACGTTTCTTCGTCGACGGACTGAGGAACTCTGAGTCATCAAGCGTCAACGTGATAAATCCCGGAGTAATGGTGCCAACTTACAATGTTAGGGAGACCGTCCGAAACAAGTCCGACAATGGCGCCGTTCAGTACCCGTGTCAGCTCAGACGGCATCACACCTTCATAACCTGGTCCAGTCAAGTAGACGTGATCAAACGCTTGCGTATAATCCACTTCGTAAGGATATTGTGCACAGAGCGGCACCGACGTATCCCAGTTGGTGGCAGTGATTTGTTTGAGTACTCGTCCAAGTCCTGATAATGAGCAATCCGGCAGTTCGGGAAACACCGTGTGGAAGTAAGACATGATGTTGAGATGACGGTGATCCGCTGCGGTGTAATACGTGGTTGTCATCTCTGGACGCATGGCCTCCACCTTAATACACCGCCTGACGTCTGTTTGCATAAACAACAAGGCAGTTGGGAGTTGCAAAACGTGTTGCGACTGAGGTAGTGATGGCCACCCCTTCTCTTCAGTGCCATCGATGTCGAAAGTATGCGAGGCATCGACAAACTCTTCGATTCGAGCATTCAGATCTGCACCTAGACCTTTGGTCCACCCCATCGTATTGACCACGAGCGGGATAGCATCGTATATGCGCTCATCACCGGGCATAGGTTCGTCGATTGATATAATAAACTGTAACTCAAGCTTGTACGTTTCCAGCAAGGATTGGATTGGGTGTAGATAGTGTGAAGGGCTCGCACGCGGCGAAGGTGACCCAATGTAGTGTGCACGGTAGGGTAGACTTGGATGCGTGAATGGAGGTCCTGTAGAACGATAGTGTTTACCATCCCCATCTGAACGATATAACCGATGACGGATTAACTAACCGAAAACATAATTTTCCACTATGTTGAGTGCGACCAATCCGCCTGGCGTAAACTCGGATTGACCTAAGTCGCATTCAAGGAAAGCGACTCGACGATATCTTGACAGATGGGAAAAAATGAGCGACCATACACAACGTCTCGCAAACACTGACCGACTCAACAAGCGGTTTACCAGCGTTCGTGCCAATGTACTCTTTCCGCTCTTCTTGGGTCCTTTGACCAAGCATATCGGCGGCGTACTTATCCCTGAATCCGGTTGTTCTTCGATCGATGCAAGTGCAACCTCCCAAGAGCTTGGGAGCACGAACGGACGAATATCTCTGGTGCCGCGGGTGACCTTTCGAGAGATGAATTGGTTGGAGCACATATATAAGGACTGTAAGACACATACATTATGTATTTTCGGGAGGTCGGTGCCTGGGATAGCGTCCGACTCTCGAGGTGGCTTGAAGATATTTTCAGACGTTTTACATATCCGTCCGAGACCTTCGACACCAGTATGCACGTATTCAATCAGTATTGCAGTGGTGTTTGCTTGCTGTCGAATAGTTGGTGGGATCGGAAATGTACACGAACCCTGACGATCCGACGCAACCCATGACACGATGGGAATGGGTGATGACCGGGGAGCGAAGACGGTGTGTTTGGTGTCGGATGGCGACAGGATGACGCCTAGGAGGGAGATGCTGCCTTGTAGGACACGCAATGAATACGTTCCAACGAGCGTGACAGTTTCGTTGGGTTGAAATACCAGGATGTCCGCCTTGCCGCCGATCGCGTCTTCGCTGTCTGGTGCCGAGTAGACATTACGATTGAGCACTGGACGGAATGTAGACAGAGGCTCAGGCTCAGGTTTTCTCAGTGTTGGTTGAATCAGATACGTCGTGCCAAGAGGACCAGGTTCCTCGTCGTCCGACGAATCCACCACCGGTCGACTAGGCGACCAGGCGCGTTTAGTTTTCGTGACAGACACCGGGGCCGGAGTGTCTACCCCCATCCCCATCTCCCCCCCAGACGAAGAGTCTGACTCCGAGTTGGCTTCCACCCCGACCGCGAGGTCGTCGACTGTGCTTTCATTCCGTGCCTCGCCTGAATCAAAGTAGCGCGTGTTTCGGTCGGTCTTCGCAGGCGCATGAGCAACCTTGACCTTTTTATTCATCGACGGTCCAGCATGGACCAAAGTACGGGGTTTTCGCTTCGCGGGCGGTTTGTTGCCCGATTTTGAAGCAGTCGTCGGTTTTGGCGACGACGACGGTGAGTGGGATGTGGGCGGTGGTGATGGGGGTTTGGAAGACGACGCACGGGACGCCTCCGCTGTCGCTTTCGCTGCTTTACGCGCCGCGACGGCGCTGAGCATTCTGCGACGAACACACAAGGACGGAGAACGAATGTTTGCTCAACAACTACGCGCGGAGTCTCTCTACCTCATCCACCGCCGTCCTCACAATCACGCCTGGATCTTCATACTGTATCCAATGACTACTCCCCTTGACCGTGACCACAGGGCGAATCTGTGGATGAGCTGGCACCAGTTCCTGTGGACAGATATCGCTCAGCTCTGGATCCGCGATCAAGACCGTCATCTCGACGTGCGGTGGTATCCCATCAAACAAGTGTCTGTACGCAAACGGTTTGATGTGCTACGTCGACCCAAAGAGAAACAAGGTGAGTAGAGATCCGAGTGCTCAGTGTCACCCTCACCTCGAAAATCCGTTTCGGCAGCTCGCTCTGCGCCATGTGAAATCCCATCATTCTCGATACCACGTCTTGGCGTGTCCACGTCGGATGGTCCGCCGTATGCGATTCAACACTGCGCACATGCCGTATCTCCTCTCCACCCCGCGTCTCGAACTCATCCAACACTCGATCACTAAACTCGATCCCAGGGTCAACGAGAATTACTCCCGTCTTCATCTCTGCTTTGTTTTCGTTCTGCTGGACCGGCAGAAGTGGGAGGAGTGCGAGGGCGACAGTTCCACCAAGAGAATGCCCAATGATCACATCGTACGTGAGTCCGTTTGTAAAATACGTCGAATACAAGTCTTGAGCGAATGCGTCGAGATGAAAGTCGTCGCTTGGTCGATTCCCGTGTCCCAGCATGTTTGGGGCTGTCACCAGGAAACCTGGATGAACGAAGAACCTGTCGGTCAGACCATGAAACCCAAAGAAGAGCATCTTCCAACCCGCTTTGGCCAAGCCTTGGGCCACTGTCTCCCAAGTGTGGGACGAGCATGTGTTCCCATGTATCAGGAGAGCTCGTCTAGAAGCAGCCGGAGATCCCCACTGTGTAGCAGATGGTACGGGCGCCATTGTGAGCTAAGACCTGCAGAGGAACTTCTCCCGCAGTTTTATACCGGTTCATCATTCTACTCACACAAAGATATATTTTTGACGCCGTGAGATCGTGGCCGAAACATCCTCCGCTTCGTGAGGTTAGGCTCTTCGGAACCGTCAGTCGCCACCAATTTACATTTGATTAGTAGTTGTGCTTGAACACCAATACACGGTGGTGATACAGTCGAAACCAGGATGGTTGATCTTCGATCATGCCTAATATTTATCTCAAAGCTTCTTGTCGATCAAGCTCTCGATCAACCCCGCTGGTGTCAAGGGGTATTCTTTCAACTCGACTTTTCCATCCACGACGACCGTGTTCGCCTGGAGCATAATCTTACGAGGCTATTGTCCACCAAGTATATCATCGTCACACACAAGCACGGCAAGGGCAGATGCACCTACCAGCTTCTTCCTCAGAACAAGATCTCTCAACTCGGTCAGCCATTCCTTGGGTGGCGTTGTGAGGTCCGTGTAGTACGCCCTCGCACCAGGTCCATCAGCGATACTCTTGCGTATTTGCAGTTGGAGGAGAAGCTCTCCCATCACTTTGCTGCCATTCCCAAAGACATTCTGGCGATCAACCTTGGGAGAACCGTCAGCAGGATGCAGAAAACGTGACCAGTGGGGACACACTTTGACATATGCATTCTCAAGGTTGCCTGCCGCATCACGGATGGTCTCGAGCTTCACCAGGCCTGCCTGCTCCATGAACTTGGTGATACCCAATCTTTGCACAAATTTATCGGTCAGAGCATTCGCAATAGGTAGCTAATTCCAATTTACATACCTAGCTTGCATGTGGGCCTGTCCGTGCTTGCCTGTCGATGGGTCATAAAATTCTAGCGCACGAATACCATTCCGAGCCATCAAGAGGAATGACACATAGACGATGTCTTCACGATCTTGCTGATCCTCGTACTATATTTGGATCAGAAGAGTAGGATACATCCCTGAGAGCCAGCCACTTACACCCAAGATACTCAGGATCCTATCATTGTTTGCAACTAAGAATGCCGCACAAAAGGTTACGCCGATCGAATGCCACGATAGGTGGAGTAAAACTCACGATACATTGCCACGGCTTCTGCGCGACATTCTTCCATCGACGAGGAAATTTCTCCCAGGACAGAACCAGGGGTTTGTCCAGGCTTATACCACGTAGTACTGTATCAATCATGAAACCGGGTAAAGTATGGGTGGATGGAATGACGGACGAGACCTACACTTTCTTTCCAGTGAGTGGGTTGATGGTCTACCCAAACAGACCGAGGTGAGCCAGATACTAAGCAAAACGGGAGCATCGATGTACCTCGGGATCAAAGTTGAACGTCCCATCCGCATCTTCTGTAAATAATTTGCCAGAACCGTGACCAAGTAATTCATGATTCGCAACTTGAAGTTCAAACGCGCGTGAATCCCACTTGTTGTACAACTCGAGGTCGGACTCATGAATGAACGTCACTTCTTCGTCTGGGTTGCGCAATAATTCAGATAATCAATCATGGTGCTCAACCAAAAACTTGACTCACTGGGAGCTTTTGCCGCAAGGATGTTCTACGAGAAAATATGTTTGAACCATAGAGTGCGGATAAACGACTTGAACTTACAGAAAGCGAAACGTTCTTAAATCCATTCGATTCTCGAACAGAATAGTAGTTTGGTATCTTACTATCGCTTAGGTGGTAACTTGGTCAACATCACATCACTCACATTAATTCCAGCTGGTATACCTAAAAACCAATGGACGTGAGCAAGTCGTTGACTTGGCCTATGTACTTTACCTCCAGTGGCAAAATGAAGAATCTCGAGCGCGGTAAAGTCTGGTTTCTTGAACTGATCTACCTCGAATTCAGATCCCCAAGGAAGGACTTTGATGAGCTCAGGTGCATCGTTGACGAGTTTATCGTATTTGACACTAAGAGCTTTGTCGACGATGGCAGTAAAACCTAGGAAGATTTGAGTAGTAACTATAAAGTGGGCTGTGACTAACCTTCCCATTCAGCACGACCACCATAAGGATCCACATAAGTCTCGATGAATCCTACGTAACTCTCCACAACAGGTCCGACGTCCTTGACCCATGCGATTGAACCCTTTACGTGGTCCTCGACGGAACCCGTCTTAAAGCTATGCAGAGGGTCAATACTCATCGGGAATCATCGCCGGAAGTAATCTTACGATTTAATGTAGCCTTCCAACATGGCGGTTTGGTTATCATTTGCCGTGTATTTCTTGGCCTGTTTATAACCGATCTAAGTGGCGGGGAAGATCACAAAGCGAGGAGACCTTGCCTCTTGCAGAGCTGCAACGGCCTTGGTGAGCGATTCTGAAAAATCACCATATTCTATGGCTAGTTTTGCATTGACGCCTTGTGTGGTCAAGTCGTGAGATTTTGAAGGTCGCTTCTGCACCGAAGCGACAAGGAGCGTAAAGTCTCCTGGACCGTTTTTGCGAACGCTTGTAAAATTTGGATCACGAGTGTCATTCAGGACGAAATGGGTTTTACCGGGTATTCAAGATGTCAATCCCGAGCTTTTCGGCGGCCAGTTGTACAGCGGCGACTTCCTCGTCCGTAATCACTTCACCAAGGTAGTAGTTGGAGACGTGACCCTCTGAACGCTTTCCGATGGTCAAGGAATTCTCAGGTGTTGTTGAATATATATGCTCTTTGAGCTGTGTCAAGTTCACACGCAGCTCAGAGCAAGAGAGAACTGAGATGACTGACTCGATTGAAGAGTGGGACCGCATTGGACGCGTTCGAGGATGCTGCGACGACTTTGGCAAAGTCATCCTCCGAAATGCGAGGGATGATCTTGGTGAAACCGAAGCTTTTGTAGTTGACTAGATTATGCAAGACCTAGATACAGCGGGATGAGTCTGCACTCGCAAAGATGAGCTCTGAGCAAACCTGCGTAGTATATTGAAGGAGGTCCTCAAAGGCCTGCTGGCTAACGCCGGACTTGCTTTGTAGAGCCGCAAGATCAGTCAGCTTTCCGCTGGTGCTGAATACGAGGATCAAGAGGTCATAAAGGCTGGTCGCTTGGGGCGTCCACTGGCTTTGGATGATGCGAGCCCCGGCCCATGAAGCCTCGCCGATATAGTGTGCATACAACTTCTCTTTTTCACTACTTTTCTGTGAGGACATGGGTGTGGATCAAAAGGAGAGACGGACGTGAGCTGAGAGAAAGCCTTGGCTATTTCGACTCTGCAAATTGGGGGTGCCTTGTCTGCTAGATACCTTTCAGCTGAAAGTGAGGCCATTGACATAGTTCTCCG